>CM070832.1:30610026-30636651 GCA_036326025.1 Chrosomus eos
GCACAGCATCAACTCACGTCACTCTCAACCACTCTGTGAAATATAAGGCCACAGCCCACCTCCTTGTTCTGAACAGCAGGGACAGTAAGACGGAAGAACATATAGCGATCTCACTCGTGCATCATAACAGCTGTCTTCTCATTACGGTGTCCAGACTCCGGTTCCTAGATCGCTTCTCTTCATATACAGTGTCTTGGTATATAAATCACGTATCATACGGCCAGTAAAAGGTTTGCACTTATCTCTACCCAGGCAGGGAACTTGATGTTTCCAAGGCAACTTCTCCTCTGCTTCTCGGTTCCAATCCACCAAATCCTTCGTAGCGGATTCCCTTCCGCGGATCTATCTCGCCAGTCAAGTTGTCCCACAGAAACTCTCAGCCTTCCTCGACGGAACAAGGTCAGGACACAGCACCCGAAAACCGAACACAGAACACTGCACTGAACTTCACTGCACTGAACTCCCTCTTGGTCTCCCAAAGCTTGGTTTTTATCTGTTTCAAGCCGCTGTGTGTCCCAATCACCAAACAGCCCCTTGATGCGCCGCACCTGCTGTCACTCTGTCATCAGCGGCTGCTGTTGCCATGGTAGCGACGCATATCAGGCTGACTGGGTGTTGCGTCGAGAGCGCTCCGGGCAGAAACATTCCTCCGTGGGATATATAGTTCCGCTGCTGGTTCGTCACCTTGTGACATACTCCCCCGCCAATCCGTTCTAGTCCCGAGAACGGGTTCCGCTCTCCCAGTCTCCATACCTCACCGGGGGTCGACCTCGGTTCTCCCTCTGGGACCGCCTCGGCGGAGACTCGGGTCTCACCGGTCCCGGTGCTGGGCCCAAGCCCCTGGGGACCACTCCCCATCCTACCAGTAACGGCCCTGGTGCTGCCACAACCGGGGGGGCTTCCTCTCTGGGATTTGGGTAGTTCGGGCAAGGGCGAATCAGATTCCGGTGGAGCACCCGTTCTGGGCCCGCTCTCCCCTCGGGTCGGATAGCATACACGGGTTGATCTGGACGTGGTTGTCGTAAGACCACATAGGGCCGAGGCTCCCACCGATCACTCAGCTTACCCTTCCCTTGGCGACGATTATCCCTCACCAAGACTCTCTCTCCTGGGAGCAATGGGGCTTCCCGAGCTGTTTGGTCGTACAGTCTCTTGCTCTTTGCCCCCGCCTGGTTAATCCGGTCCGAGACCCGGCCATACGCCCAGTGGAGTCGCTGGTGATGCCTCGCCACCCAGTCTGACAAGCTCCCTTCCCCCTCTTGGATAGCAGCCCCCGCTACTAAGTCGGCTGGTAGCCGCACGTGTCTTCCAAACATTAGATATGTTGGAGCATACCCAGTGGTGCTATGCACGCTGTTGTTATACGCTTGGATCAGTGCCGGAAGCGTATCCGCCCAATGGCCCTGCTGATCCATCTCCAACGTTCCCAATAGGCCCAGCAATGTTTGGTTAAACCTCTCGCATCCTCCATTCCCTTGGGGATGGTACGGTGTCGTGTGGGTCTTCCTACCCCCGTACAGCTGGCACAACTCATGGACCACCCTGGACTCAAAGTTCGGCCCCTGGTCGGAGTGGAATATCTCAGGGCACCCAAAAGGCTGAATCACAGCCCTCCACAAGGCATTCGCGGTGGTGGTAGCAGTTTGGTCCAAGGTGGGAATGGCCCAGGCATATTTGGTGAATAGGTCTGTCACCACCAAGATGTTCTGAATCCGGTCCACCGGCCTTCCCAGCGTCAGATAGTCCATGGCGACCATGTGCATGGGAGCCTTTGCTTGAATCGGGACCAATGGGGCTCGGATCTCCTTCCTGGTCTTAAACAGGGTGCACCGGGGGCATCCCTGAAGGTAGGCCTTGGTAATCCTCTCCATCCCAGGCCAATAGAACTGGCGTCGCAATAGCGAGATCGTCTTCTCCAGGCCCTGATGGCCCAACTGGGTGTGATAGGCCTGTAGCAGGGACCGATGTTGCCCCTCCGGAACTACTATTTGCCAGATCTTCTCGCCCAGGTTAGGGTCCTGGATGGAGCGACAGAGCACCCCCTCCCTCAAAGCCAACCTTTCCCATTGTCCTAGCAACCCTCGGACGGCCTGAGTCTGAGCCCGGCGTTCTCTGGCCTCTGGCCATTTCCCAGTCTGGACCCACTCTCGTACCATCCGCAACCCTTCATCCTCCGCTTGTCTCGACCTCCAACACTGTGGGTCCCAGCCCCAACCATTGGGGGCCTCTTCCTGCGATGATCCAGGCGCTTCCACGATCCCCACCATTGCTCCTTCCTCCTCCTCGGAGCTAGAGTTGGGCCCCTGAACTACTGGACCTGCCACCGGAAACCTCGACAGCACATCAGCATTCGTATGCTCCTTCCCTGGCCGATACTTCAGCTGGTAGTCGAAATTCGCCAGTTGTGCCACCCATCTCTGTTCGACAGCCCCCAGCCTTGCCGTCTGAAGATGTACCAGAGGGTTGTTGTCAGTTACCACCAGAACCTTGGTCCCCCACAGGTAGTCCTTGAACTTTTCGCTCATTGCCCACTTCATGGCCAACAACTCAAGTTTAAAAGAACTATAGTTAGCATCGTTCCTCTCTGTCGGGTGTAAGCTTCGGCTGGCGTATGCAATCACCCTCTCCTTCCCCTGCTGTTTTTGGGCTAGCACGGCACCCAGGCCGAGATGGCTGGCATCAGTGTACAAGATGAAAGGCTGGGAGAAGTCTGCATAGGCCAGAATCGGGGCCTGTAGTAGTTCCTGTTTAAGCCTCCGGAATGCAGCCTCACATGCCTGGTCCCACTGAACCGCGGGAGATCCCCGGCCCCTCGAACGTCCCGTGCCCCCGAGCAGCTGGTTAATGGGCTTGGCGATTTTGGAGAAGTCCTGAATGAACCGCCGGTAATATCCGACAAAACCCAGGAAGGATCTGACCTGTCGCACAGTCTTCGGCGCCTCCCACCCTTGCACAGCCGACACCTTCTCTGGGTCCACAGCGATCCCAGCTGCACTCACCACATGGCCCAGAAACTTCACCTCTTTCCGGAAAAGCTGACACTTGTCAGGTTGCAGCTTTAGCCCGTATTTGTCCAGGGCGCGGAAAGCTTGCTCCAGATGTTGGAGGTGAGTCTCAAAGTCCGGCGAATAGACAATGACGTCATCGAGGTAGACCAGCGTGGTTTCCGTCAACTGACCTCCCAGGCACCGCTGCATAAGCCGTTGGAACGTGGCTGGGGCGTTGCAAAGGCCAAACGGCATCCGTTCCCACTCGTATAGCCCGAAAGGGGTCGTGAAGGCTGTCTTCTCCCTGTCCCGCTCGTCCACCTGTACCTGCCAGTACCCACTGGCCAAGTCGAGAGTAGAATACCATGCGGACTGTGTAAGACTGGTGAGTGAATCCTCTACTCGGGGCAGGGGGAAAGCATCCCGCTTAGTCACCTGGTTCAGCTTACGGTAATCCACACAGAATCTCCAGGAACCATTTTTCTTGCGCACCAGTACGATAGGGGCGGCCCAAGGGCTACTACTTTCCCGGATAATCCCCTTGTCCAACATTCCTCGCAGGAGGGTGCGGACCTCAGAATACAGGGTCGGTGGCACTGGTCGATAACGTTCTCTACTCGGGGCGGCGTCCCCGGTCGGAATCTGATGTTTTACAATGTCCGTCCGGCCATAGTCCTCGTCGTGAGTCGAGAACAAGTGCTGCCATTTGAGCAGGAAATCCTGGAGCCGCCCAGTCTGTTCCTCTCCCAGTCCTTCACCGCGTAGTGACCCTCCCTGGAGGTGATTAGGCAATTCCTCTCCCTCACTACCCACCGGCGGTCCAGTTCGGGTCAGGGCAACTTCCACTACGGAGGGGCTTACTCGGTTAAACTGCACTTCACCCGGCTCTCTCACTTGTTGCGGGCACACCCCTGTGACTCGGGCCAGACACTGATGTCGATGCAACAGGACGGGGAACGCATTCACGTTCCGTACTTTCACAGAAATCCTCCCCCGCCGTGCTGTGGCTAGCCCCCGAGCTACCTCAAGGTTTGGGCCGTCCGGATGGGGTTCCACCAATACCCACTCTCCCGGGCCATAGAGTTGCGAGGGGAGCCTGGCCCACACCACAGCCTCACTCTGAGCGGGAATGGATAACGCGTATCGGCA
Organism: Chrosomus eos; assembly: GCA_036326025.1. Classification (NCBI taxonomy): domain Eukaryota; kingdom Metazoa; phylum Chordata; class Actinopteri; order Cypriniformes; family Leuciscidae; genus Chrosomus; species Chrosomus eos. The sequence continues at coordinate 30,614,163 of CM070832.1, forward strand.
CGCCGTCCTCCCAGTGCCCTCTCGATCTCCTCGCGTCTCGGCAAGGCGAACCCGCCGACAATCGGCCTTGATCCGGTCCCACTCGTGACTTTCCGAGGTCGAGGCCGTCTGCTTTAGTCCACCTTGGAACAGTTCCTCCCAACATTCTGCTATAACGTTCATGCCCAACAAGGCGCGATGGTTTCCCAGGCAGGCGTCACGAACGATCACCACCCCTTTCTGGGGGACAACGACTCCATGGATCTTCAAGTCAGTCACCAGGTATCCCACGTATGGGATGTCCAGACCGTTGGCTCCCCGTAGCGTCAACCAGGGGGCTTCTGAGGTGGGGCAATCCTGGCCCTTAAATAGCTCTTGTGACAGGCTCTCAGAGAACAGAGTGACTTGTGACCCAGTGTCTAACAGGCACTGTACTTCCAACCCGTTGACCTGGGCCACTACAATGGGGCAATGCCCCACCAAACATGCTCTGGACTTCGTAATCGATAGGGGGTCTACCATGGGAGTCCCAGCCACTTGACCCACAGTGGCCGGCAACTCTAAAAATCCTCCGGTGATCCCCGACGGGAGCGGCACTGGCGGAAGTAATGACCCGGCTCTCCACAACCATGACAAATGGGGCGTCCCTGTTCGTCCCACCTGAACCGCGGCCCCATTGGCCTAGCTGGGCATCGCTCTGGGAATCGGCTCCCCGCTGAATAGGTCCGCTCTCGGAGCAATGGACTGGAACGTTCACGCCGGAGCTCTTCTCTGAAGGAGTTGGATAGCTCGGCCAGCTGTTCCTGGACGTCCTTTTTCAACTCCTCTCGTAACGCACGTCTCCATTCCGCTTCGACCGGGCGTGGGGGGTCAACGGGTGCACTCGCAGCCATGCACGTTGAGGGCTCTACCGTGTGATCCCGTTCCAAGGCCAAAGCCTCTTGTCTCAGTTCGTCAAAAGACAAGTCCGGGTTCCGGCGGACCTGTATTCGCAGGCTTTGGCGTACGGGGCCTTCCCGTAGCCCCAGGAGGAATTGGTCTCGCAGCAGGCTCTCTTCACCCCCTAGACCATGGTCTTGCCTTCCTCTTAGCCTAGCGAACTGCTCTCTCAGCTGTAGCGTGAATGCCCGGATGGTCTGTCGCGGCCCTTGTTTGCAGTTAAAGAACTGTGTTCGCAGAACGGCTACGGGAGTGGTATCGCCGTATTGCCCCGAAAGGAAGTCAAAGATAGCTTGAGCCGTGGTACGGTTCGCTTCTGGCGCTGCTCGCACTTCCCTCAGTGCTTCTCCTTCCAAGGAATTCAAGATGAACTGTACTCCCTGAGGGGCATCCAGACCTTGGAGCCCGACTAAATATTCGACCTGGGCCCTCCATGTCGACAGACTCATCTCCGATCCCGGACCTTGGTACTTTTGGGCCCAAGGGGCTCCCATGAAAATGGGCATGGCTTGTCTTCGTGCTCCCGGTGCCTCTTCTTCTGCCATAACGGCTTCTGGTGGCTCAACTCAGTGGTAACCCTGCTGACTACGCCAATAATCTGTCACAGGTCGGGAGGGTCGACTGGGTCTACCCCCTCCCTTTAGAATGTACCACTGAGGAGCAGACCAGAAACCAGGCGGACAAGGAGAATAAAATGTAACAGGCTTTATCGATTAAAAGAATTCGTATATCCTAATTAAAATTCCTCCTCCCTCCCCAGCATCCAGTGGCCGCCGGGACGTCGGCTGGACGACAGGTGGGGACTGGGTCCACTCGACCCCCTCGGACTCTTCGGGTGCCGAGGCTCTCGGCAATGGAAGGAACGCGGACCTGACCAGCAGGTAAGTGCTCTAAGCACGACTTATCCTTCTCGGACTCTGAGCAGACTGTCCTCTTCTCGACCTCCCAAGTACAGAAGTTTACAGCGGTGAAGAGGAGCGTCGACTGGACAGCCGGTAGGGACTCCTGGTACGGTAGGTTTCTTTCCTCTGCAGGGGATGCAGGAAGCTTACGGCTGTGGAAGGAGCGTCGACTGGACAGCAGGTGGGTACTTCGAACACGGTTGGTTCCTTCCTATACAGGGGATGCAGGAAGCTCACGGCTGTGAAAAGGGCGTCGACCAGACAGCAGGTGGGTACTTCGAGTACGGTTGGTCCTTCCCTATACAGGGGGTGCAGGAAACTTAGGGCTGTGGAAGGGGCGTCGACTAGACAGCAGGTAAGTACTTCGAGTCCAGTTTGTTCTTTCCTATACAGGGAATGCAGAAAGCTCACGGCTGTGAAAGGGGCGTCGACTAGACAGCAGGTGGGTACCTCGAGTACGGTTGGTTCTTTCCTATACAGGGAATGCAGGAGGCTCACGGCTGTGAAAGGGGCGTCGACTAGACAGCAGGTGGGTACTTCGAGTACGGTTGGTTCCTTCCTATACAGGGGATGCAGAGAGCTCACGGCTGTGAAAGGGGCGTCGACTAGACAGCAGGTAGGTACTTCGAGTCCGGTTGGTTCTTTCCTATACAAAGGATGCGGAAAGCTTACGGCTGTGAAAGGGGCGTCGACTAGACAGCAGGTAGGTACTTCGAGTCCGGTTGGTTCTTTCCTATACAGGGGATGCAGGAAACTCACGGCTGTGAAAGGGGCGTCGACTAGACAGCAGGTGGGTACTTCGAGTCCAGTTGGTTCTTTCCTATACAGGGGATGCAGAAAGCTCACGGCTGTGAAAGGGGCGTCGACTAGACAGCAGGTGGGTACTTCGAGTACGGTTGGTTCCTTCCTATACAGGGGATGCAGAGAGCTCACGGCTGTGAAAGGGGCGACGACTAGACAGCAGGTGGGTACTTCGAGTACGGTTGGTTCCTTCCTATACAGGGGATGCAGAGAGCTCACGGCTGTGAAAGGGGCGTCGACTAGACAGCAGGTAGGTACTTCGAGTCCGGTTGGTTCTTTCCTATACGGGGGATGCAGAAAGCTCACGGCTGTGAAAGGGGCGTCGACTAGACAGCAGGTGGGTACTTCGAGTACGGTTGGTTCCTTCCTATACAAAGGATGCGGAAAGCTTACGGCTGTGAAAGGGGCGTCGACTAGACAGCAGGTAGGTACTTCGAGTCCGGTTGGTTCTTTCCTATACAGGGAATGCAGAAAGCTCACGGCTGTGAAAGGGGCATCGACTAGACAGCAGGTAGATACTTCGAGTCCGGTTGGTTCTTTCCTCTTCAGGGGATGCAGAAAGCTCACGGCTGTGAAAGGGGCGTCGACTAGGCAGCAGGTAGGTACTTTGAGTCTGGTTGGTTCTTTCCTATACAGGGGATGCAGGAAACTCACGGCTGTGAAAGGGGCGTCGACTAGACAGCAGACAGGTGCTTCGAGTCCGGTTGGTTCTTTCCTATACAGAGGATGCGGAAAGCTTACGGCTGTGAAAGGGGCGTCGACTAGACAGCAGACAGGTACTTCGAGTCCAGTTTGTTCTTCCCTATACAGGGGATGCAGAAAGCTCACGGCTGTGAGAGGGGCGTCGACTAGACAGCAGGTAGGTACTTCGAGTCCGGTTTGTTCTTCCCTATACAGGGGATGCAGAAAGCTCACGACAGTGTTGATAACACAGAATGCACATGGCATTCGATGGGGGACACTCGGAACAGCAGATCACTGGACTTCCTTCGTTCTCCAGACAACATCAACGATGAATCAGAACACCGCAAGCTTTAAATTCCACCGTCGCTTTATCTCTTCTTCAGCAGCTCCAAACTGCAACACAGGGCAAGGCCGATGGGCACGTGACAGAATTCGGTATAGTAAACATGCAGTAGCTTCACTTCAAACACACACGGTGGGCACAGCATCAACTCACGTCACTCTCAACCACTCTGTGAAATATAAGGCCACAGCCCACCTCCTTGTTCTGAACAGCAGGGACAGTAAGACGGAAGAACATATAGCGATCTCACTCGTGCATCATAACAGCTGTCTTCTCATTACGGTGTCCAGACTCCGGTTCCTAGATCGCTTCTCTTCATATACAGTGTCTTGGTATATAAATCACGTATCATACGGCCAGTAAAAGGTTTGCACTTATCTCTACCCAGGCAGGGAACTTGATGTTTCCAAGGCAACTTCTCCTCTGCTTCTCGGTTCCAATCCACCAAATCCTTCGTAGCGGATTCCCTTCCGCGGATCTATCTCGCCAGTCAAGTTGTCCCACAGAAACTCTCAGCCTTCCTCGACGGAACAAGGTCAGGACACAGCACCCGAAAACCGAACACAGAACACTGCACTGAACTTCACTGCACTGAACTCCCTCTTGGTCTCCCAAAGCTTGGTTTTTATCTGTTTCAAGCCGCTGTGTGTCCAATCACCAAACAGCCCCTTGATGCGCCGCACCTGCTGTCACTCTGTCATCAGCGGCTGCTGTTGCCATGGTAGCGACGCATATCAGGCTGACTGGGTGTTGCGTCGAGAGCGCTCCGGGCAGAAACATTCCTCCGTGGGATATATAGTTCCGCTGCTGGTTCGTCACCTTGTGACACTTTGCTTGTACTTCTGTATTTTCTGTCTATTTTGTAAAGTGTTCTTGGGTCCTTATTGTTTACCCGGGTCCCATGACAGCGTTCATATTAGCGATTTTTCATGTGAACCGTGCCCTGTTCCGAACTAAACTGCCAGTGTGAAAGCCCATCAGCCAGGCTCTCACACTAGCCAATCACAGTGCACTCAGTACTAATCACACACATCTGCACCTCATCATCACTTTCATGACCAGCACTATAAAGACACTCTTCACCTGTTCACTGTCTGGTCTCGTTTATTCGAAGAGGACTACTTACCTTGATATCATAAACATCTATTATCCACAGCGTCTCTATCGTCTCGTCTCTCCTGTGTGTCTCCATTCCTGTAAGAAGAACTATTCCAATCATCACCTACACACCGCTCTCCAAAGTGTCTCCATCACTTACCTGCTTATCCTGTCTCTGCCCTGTGTTAAATAAACTCCTGTTTTTTATCTTCATTAAACAACTCTTGAGTCTGCTTCTGTAACAGTTAAATTGTTATTGTAGTACGGTATGTACGGTAATTCTAAAATTACGGTAGTTCTATTTTATTTATTAGTAGCTTGTAAACATACTTTATCCCTTGAAACAATTTCCAGGTCCAGTAAGTGATTTCTGAGTAACACTGGGTGTCGCTTTCAAATATCAACAAACAAACTCATTCCTTCATTGCTCCGCCCCCAAAATAACAAACATGCTATGCAACAGTAACAGCTGGTAGAACAGACAGCCTGCACAAGTATAGATAAGCTGTGAAAAGTTAAAAACAGCATATCTTGGTTCTGAGAAAACAAATCAAAACCAATCTTACTCACATTGCTCAATCTTGCTTACTCAATCTTGCTTGATAGCACAAACATATATTTTTAAAGCTTTTCTAATATTAACGCGGGTCCTAGCTCTTGACTGATCGTAAACCTTCCAATTATATTCCGCTCTGACCATTTTCTATTTGGTAATATCTCAGCTATCTCTTTCTAGTCTTTCTGCAAATGTTAGATTTGTTTGTTTGTTCACTCCCTCTCCACCCACATCACAGCGGATACGTCCCAATTGCTAACAAGAGTGTTTTAGTGCTCCATGGATTGGGCAGATCCACATTTTTTTCTACTATTTACACAGCCAGGAATATTTACAAACACATATTTTTCAGCACACACACACACACACACACACACACACACACACACACACACACACACACACACACACACACACACACACACACACACACACACACACACACACACACACACACACACACACACACACACACACACACACACAGAACAGACATCTAGCAAACATTGGCAAAATTGTTTGTTGAGGTGTTGATTTAAACTTATAGGGCCCTATTTTAACGATCTGAAACGCAAGTATCTAGCGCGAAGTAACTTTGTGGGTGGGTCTTGGGCGCTGTTGCTATTTTAGTTTGTAATGTGAAATAAATCAATCAGAGCGTCATCCAACATACCCTTTAAGATCAGGTGCGCATGTTGCATGGTGGATTGTTATTATTATGGCGGATTTGCCAGGCGCGCGCCAGGAGCGGTTCACAGCTGAGGAGGGCAGTGAAAGACACAGAAGTGACGTTGTATGGGGATGGGAGAAACCCACCCAAATCAGCGTCGGTTAAACAGGCGTGGGAGGAAATAGCCACAATTGTTTCATCAGCTGGCATATACATTGTTATAATGTATGATTTGCAAAAATAAAAACTGCTGCATCTGTGTTGATGAGAGAATCAAAGTGTATGCGCGTTGTGCACCCACTACATTATGGCCAAGCATGCGCGCTTAAATAGCATTATGAACAACACGCAATGCGCCACTGACTTTAGACTAGTTTTTTTCTGGTCAGGCGGAATTCTTTTCTGGAACTGCAAAATAGCACTAGGGAATGTTTGCGCCGAAACACGCCTCCTTTTTGCGCCGACCCGCCCAGGGAGTGCAAGTTCATTTCCTAGTTTACCGACGTGCGTCTATGGAGGGAAAAGCCCGCTTTGCGCGGGAATGATACATGCGTCAGTGTACAAAGTCATTTGCGCCGGGTGCAAGATAGGGCCCTTAAACTTTTAAACAGCGTTTCTCAGAAATTGCTTACTGCACCTTTAAATAACCTACTAAACATGAAAGTATTATGCAATAATTTAAGTTCACACTTATAATTAGAGAGTAAAGTTTAATGCGTATTTAGCATGCTGTCCAGGGGAGGGCTCCAAGCTCTTTTTTTCTTTTCTTGTAGTATTCTCTGCACCCCTTCAATCAGGTTGGTATTGTTGTGCATTCACAAACCTTCATCTTTCTGTTGATTAAAACCAGAATTGAAAAATCCCTCAACACAGATCACAACAAGAGGAATCTAATAGGCATGCAGAGCTGCCAGCATGTGTTTACAGTCTTGGAGCATGATCAATAACTCTTCTGCTTTTTACAGAGACGCTCCGCCTGGAGGAGGTCAGCTGGCTGGAGGTGGCTCATTGATCAGACAGGAAACAAACCTGAGAGACGCTGCCAGCGGCCCATCATTCACACACACATGCTGAGTCATTAGCATACGCCAAGCCATATGCATTGGACATACACACACACTCACATGTAATACATAGGCTATATGTGTGTGTATAGTGCTTTCAAATTGATTAATTGTGATTAATCGCATCTAACATAAAAGTTTATGTGTGTGTGTTGTAATATTTATATCTTTTCACATGTATATATTTGCATTCTCACACAGATACATACCTTTCACATACAAATGTGTATATTTGGGTTCTTTTTAGCCCAAGCTCTGGGTAAATATAGGACAGAAAACAGGTTGGGCTAATTTTGCCCAGCAAATTTGAGTTATTTAACCCAGCGGTAAAAGGTTGATTTTATTAATTTTTTTCTTTAATAGTTTATTTAGTATTTGATTAAATAATCTAAACCAGTCGTTCCCAACCTGTTTAGCCTCAAGTACCCCCACAACCCCATCAATAAGGCTCAAGCACCCCTAAACCTAATATTAAACCCTAGACACTAAACCTGTATTTTAATGCAGTCATCAATACCTAATTTGCCAATGAACCAGTTTTATTTATTGAAATTCAGACTTGAAGACAATGGGAACATTTGAAAAAGAAACTCCGTGTTTGTAAATGGACAGTCCAGCACTTAAAATGTTATTTTGAACATGACAAAAAACATTATTCATTTATCCTTCAGAAATTGACCTCATTTGTAAAACTGAAAGTTTAAAGATGTTGGAAATCCAACATTTGATGGAAAGCACTTTTATTTAAAAATAAGACCACTAAAGCCAGTAGATGGCAGCAGAGGAACACTTATTGGCTCATGTTAGCCATTTCCAATCTCCAACCCGTTTTGCTTTTGCTTTTGAATTTATCTTTTGCTTTTGAATTTATAATAGTCATTATAAAATCACTAAGTTTAAAAATCAGTTGTCAAAATTCACCACTTTTGTACTGAAGTAGGAAAATTCCAAAAGTTTCATGAAAAATAACTTTTCTTTAAATTACGAATAAATTACACAGAAAGCGAGCAATTCAAGAGCTCCCTTAAACACTGAAGCTATTGGTCGACACTTGTGAAAACTCTTTCGCAAAGTGGCGACTAAAATTATATCAATGAATCTGACTAAAGTGCACAAAAAAATAAATTACAATGTGCCAGACTATATCGCTTCGCTATAATGAGAGATTTAAGGACTTAATCTGGCTCTAAACAGAAACGCATTCAGCGTTTTGAGGGACATTGAGCTGAGTCTCACAACAAACAGGTAACTTAAACACCTTGATGACTTCTCTGTCAAGTCTTCGTCGTCGGTTAGGAACCTGGGTTTGCTCATTGATACCAATCTTTCATTTGAAAGCCACGTTTCTAGCATCTGTAAAACTGCATTCTTCCATCTTCAAAATATATCTAAATTAAGACATATGCTTTAAATGAAAAATGTGGAACTGTTAGTACATGCGTTCATGACCTCAAGGCTAGATTATTGTAATGCTCTACTGGGTGGTTGCCCTGCACGCTTAATAAACAAACTACAGCTGGTTCAAAACGCAGCCGCTAGAGTTCTTACCAGAACCAGGAAGTATGACCATATTAGCCCGGTTCTGTCAACACTGCATATGCTCCCAATTAAACATCGTATACATTTTCAAATATTGCTGATTACTTACAAAGCACTAAATTGTTTAGCTCCCCAGTACTTGAGCGAGCTCGTAACGCATTATAGTCCTTCACGTCTATTGCAATCTCAAAATTCTGGTTAGTTATCATACCTAGAATATCAAGATCGACTGCTGGTGGTAGATCCTTTTCCTATTTAGCACCTAAATTTTAGAACAGTCTTCCTAACATTGTCCGGGAAGCAGACACACTCTCTCAGTTTAAATCTAAAATAAAAACACATCTCTTTAACCTGGCATACACAAAGAAAAGTATACATTCCTATTATTCAGATCAGTTAAATGATTATTAGGCTCCATAAATTAGGTCAGTCGGAACCGGGAACACATCATATAACACCCGATATACTCGTTACATCATAAGAAGAATGGCATTAATGTTAGTCCTTCTGCTTATTCCAAGGTTTACTGTAATCAGCTCCAGGGCGTATCCAGATCAGATGGAGGACCTGTACCTAGACACGACCACAACGCATCCCTGAAGTGGCAGCAGAGATTGTGTCAACTAGACTCTCCCCTGTGAAGACCTCATCGACGCGACAGTCTCCATACCGGCGTGACTCAGATTTTCAACCAGAACTGGATAATATTCTGGTTGTTCCGAACCAATCTGACTTCTGTAATGCTGCCTGAATCATACACTGTTTGTTCATTGGCCAGAGGAGAACTGGTCCCCCGACTGAGCCTGGTTTCTCCCATGATTTTTTCTCCAATCTGCCACCTGATGGAGGTTTGGTTCCTTGCCACTGTCGCCTTTTTCACCTTTGTTGCCATTGGCTTTTGGCTTGCTTAGTTGGGGACATTAAATTTAACATTTTAATTTAATATTCAACAATAATATTGATCTGCCTGCATTGACACCATTATATGAGAACTGAACTGAGCTGGACAATGACATCACGGTTTTCTCCAGAGTGGCTATATATATATATATATATATATATATATATATATATATATATATATATATATATATATATATATATATATATATATATATATATAATATATATATATATATGAACTAAATTAATAACTTTTTTACAACAAAAATGAAACATCACTGAACTTACTTAGTGTCACAGACATTACAGCTTGTTTTATTCTGTAAACAAACTTTGTTGCATTATTTTCCTGTTATCTCTGTAAAGCTGCTTTGAAACAATCTGTATTGTAAAAAGCGTTATATAAATAAATGTTACTTGACTTGACTCTGATTGGCCATTATTTTCAACAATAATGCCTGTGATTGATACACAAACCTGTATTTTATTGAAAAAAATAAGTCTGAGGCGCTGAGAAGCTGAGCGTGATCACGCTGGACTTGCCTTCTGTTTCTATAATACACCTTCCGTTTCCACTATTCTCTCTCTCAAACATACATACATTCTTCTCTTACGTACACATATTTTCTTCAGACGTACATACATTTTCTTCTTACATAGCCTACATTTATTATTTATAATATTAAGTGTATACTTTGAATACATTTGCATAAGAACAAAATGTATGAATGTGTGCATTAAAATATGTGACTATTTTGAGCAAAAATTGTGTGTGAGCAAAAATATATGTAGCCTATGTGAAAGGAGAATGTAAATGTGTAAGAGTAGAAATATATTTATGTGAAAGGAGAATGTTAGTGTGTGAGAGTGCCAGAATGAATTTTGGCTTGTTTGGCTCCTCATAAATTTGACAGCCCCAATATAAATATAATGTTCACTACATAGTGACTGTCACATAATTAACTTAATGAGGACCACTGTTTGTTATTAATTGTATAATATTTATATTTATAATATTGTGCACTTCGAATAACATTACACATGCACCATGTTTTGAATGACAATAAAAACTAAGTAAAATTTGATCTGATGTATTCCAAAATATCACATTTTAATAGGATTTGATATATACTGTATGTGGTTTATTTATACATAACATAACATAACATAACATAACATAACATAACATAACATAACATAAAACATAAAACATAAAGCTATTGCTAGTTTTGGTGTATAACAACTGAAATAAAAATCCAAGACAACAACGTAGAGTATACAAGAACAGCTAATTTCAGACTGTCAGAGGTGGAAAATGATCATGTAAAAATAATTTATGTCAGTTTTTGTTTCAAAAACCTTTCAGACATAACAGTGGACTCTGGGGTGAAATAAAAATGTATTTTTTTTTTTTTTTGTGAGGTCAGCTTCTGTTTTGGTCTGACAAGAAATGCCTCATCATTTTTTGCGAAGTGTTTGACCATAAATATCTTGAGAAAGACAGCAGTAATTATATTGCATTGTGCTCAGAGACTGTCAAGGTGAAACTTTAGACTTAATATTCAGAGCTCATTCTCAGCTCCATTATTCAGCTCAAGCACCTGTTCTCCCTCATTATCATCCGAGTGGAAATACTTGCTTTGACTCGTTCACTTTAGCATAAAATGGAAAAAAAAGGTACTGGAGTGTCACAGTCATCTGTCATCATGGGAATCGTCTGCCTGACCCAAACCAGCAACTAGACTGATTGATTCATTAAGATCTGAGACACTGTCTCGACTCCTTCCTCAGCACAGTTTAACATCAGATCCATGTACGTTCCATGCACACTATAAAAACGGCTCATTACAGTGTTTTCAAGGCAGCTCTGTATTGATACTCCTCAAACATTCTGGTTAAGGTTTGTTCGAAATATAAATACATTTTTTAATTTGCCTGGAGTCTGTATGTTGTTATTTCGAACAAACCTTAACCAGAATGTTTGAAGAGTATCAATACAGAGCTGCCTTGAAAACACTGTAATGAGCCGTTTTTGTCTGTCCTATGGAACGTACATGGATCTGATGTTAAACTGTGCTGAGGAAGGAGTCGAGACAGTGTCTCAGATCTTAATGAATCAATCAGTCTAGTCTACTGGGAGATTTTCACTTTAGCACTTAAGAATACATTTTTTAATTTGCCTGGAGTCTGTATGTTGTTAAGTGCTAAAGTGAAAATCTCCCAGTGACTCACATTGTTTGAATGTTCAGCATTCAAAATGAAACCAACAGTGATGACATCTTCATATTTGCATACTGACTGGCAACATACTGAATTATTATTACTATTAATTTAATAAAATTCATATAAATCCTATTATTTATAATATTCTAAACCTTTATATTTAGTGATAAATACAATATAACACTGAAATAATTATTTGATTGCTGATTCTGTAAGTTCGCCCACTTACAAAGAAATTAAGGGTCTATAATTTTTATTGTACGTTTATTTTAACTGAGAGAGACAGAATATCAACCCAAAAATCCAGAAAAACACATTATATAAAGGTTGTAAATTGAGTGAAATAAGTATTTGATCAACCAGCAAGAATTCTACCTCCCACAGATTGGTTATGTGCCCATGTGGAACACAGATTAGTCCTGTCACTTTAAGAAAGTACTCCTAATGTCAGCTCGTAATGTGTATAAAAGAAACCTGTCCACAGAATCTGCATCTTCTATTCCAACCTCTCCACCACCATGGGCAAGACCAAAGAGCTGTCAAACGTCAGGGACCAGATTGTAGACCTGCATAAGGCTGGTATGGCCTACAAGATCATCAGCAAGAAGTTTGGAGAGAAGGAGACAACCGTTGGAGCCATTATTCGGAAACGGAAGAAATACAAAATAACCATCAATCTCCCTCGGTCTGGAGCTCCATGCAAGATCTCGCCTCATGGGATAAGGATGATCATGAGAAAGTTGAGGGATCAGCTCCGAGAAGGCTTGGGAGAAAGTGCTGTGTTCAGATGAGACCAAAATTGAGCTCTTTTGGCATCAACTCGTCGTGTTTGGAGGAAGAGAAATGCTTACTATGACCCCAAGAACACCATCCCTGCAGTCAAGCACGGAGCTGGAAACTTGATGCTCTGGGGCTGTTTCTGTGGTAAAGGGTACAGGACGACTTGTCCATGTTGAGGGGTTGATGGACGAGGACATGTACCGTAAAATCTTGGAAGAGAACCTCTTTCCCTCAGCCAGAACACTGAAGATGGGTCGTGGATGGGTCTTCCAGCATGACAATGACCCAAAACATAACGCCAAAGCAACAAAGGAGTGGCTCAAGAAGAAGCACATTAAGGTCTTGGAGTGGCCTAGCCAGTCTCCAGACCTTAATACTATAGAAAATCTGTGGAGGGAGCTGGAACTTTGAGTTGCAGAGCGACAGCCAAGAAACCTTAAGGATTTAGAGGGGATCTGTAAAAGAGGAATGGACCAAAACCCCTCCTGAGATGTGTGCAAACCTGGTGACCAACTACAATACTATACAATACAATACAATACAATACAATTTTATTTGTATAGCACATTTCAAACAACTGACGTTGACGTTGAAGTGCTTAATAAAGCAATACAAAAAGTAGACAAAACTTGCACATAACAAACAGATGCACATCGAAAATAAAAACACGGACACATCAAGATATGTTAAAAGCTAGTGAAAAAAGGTGCGTTTTCAGTGAAGTTTTAAACGATGTCAGAGTTTGGGCAGATCTGATATTAGAGGGGAGGCAATTCCATAATTTTGGTCTATAAACAGCGAAAGCACGGTCACCCCTGTTTTTTAATCTGGTCCTAGGGACATAAAGTAGGTTAGATTCCCCCGATCTTAATGATCTTGACTTCAATTTTGGGTGAAACAGTTCAGATAAATACTGGGGAGCTAAGTTTTGAGATTTAAAAACAAAAAGCAAAACTTTAAAATCTATTCGAAATTTAATCGGTAGCCAGTGAAGCGAGATCAAAACCGGAGTAATATGGTCAAATTTACGTTTTCCTTTGAGAAGGCGTGCAGCTGCATTTTAGCAGCTGCGGACTAATTGTAGACGGGAGATATGTTTCTGAGAAACTCCAATATATAAAGAATTACAATAGTCCAATCTGGATGTTATAAATGCATGCATGGCGATCTCAAAGTGTTTACCAGACAAAAACGGCTTAACCTTAGCTAAGAGACGAAGATGAAAAAAGCAGGATTTTACCACAGCACTTATCTGCTTTTCAAGGTTAATGTTGTTATCAATCCAGACGCCCAGATTACGAGTACAGGTGGTACTGTAAGGTGACATTGATTGAAGGTCACAACCATGTGTACTACGATCACTGGGGCCAAACAGGATAATTTCTGTCTTGTTTTCATTTAGACTCAGAAAGTTATCTGTAAGCCATAATTTAAGTTCATCTATACAGTCCAGTAGTGGCTTTAAGGCAGACTTGTCATTTCGTTTTAGAGGCAAGTAAATTTGGGTATCATCAGCATATAGGTGATAAGAAACCCCATGTTTAGTTAAAATGGAACCCAGAGGTAACATATACAGATTAAATAGTTCTGGCCCAAGGATAGAACCCTGCGGAATGCCGGACCCAAGTTTCATTTTAGATGAGCACTGTTTCCCGATACGAACAGAATAGCTTCTGTTAAGCAAGTATGAGCGGAACCACTCCAACACCATGCCCCTAAGACCTGTGGATAATTCAAGGCGAGTGATTAAAATATCATGGTCGACAAGGTCAAAAGCAGAGCTGAGGTCCAACAGGACCAGAGCCACAGATTGCCCTGTATCAGTACTGAGTAGAATGTCATTCATGACTCGTAGAAGTGCAGATTCGGTACTGTGACGTAGTTTAAAACCAGACTGAAATTTCTCGTAGATCAGACTATCATTTAAAAAAGACTGGAGTTGGCTCAATACCACTTTTTCTAAAATTTTTGAAATAAAAGGTAAATTTGAGATTGGGCGATAGTTGCTTAGAATTGATGGATCCAAACTAGATCTCTTAAGTTTCGGCAAGACCGAGGCGTGTTTCAGGCTGTTAGGGACAACCCCAGTGCATTGACATTTGTTGATAAAAGACAACAAATCCGAACCGATAGCACATAGAACCTGCTTAAAAAATTTAGTAGGAATCACATCTTGAAAGCAGCTAGTAGTTTTTAAAGTTGAAACAATCTCAACCAGAGAGTCAAGGGAAACAGGTTCAAAGACAGACCATGTAGAAGAACATAACCTATAATGTGTTTTTTCTGGATTTTTTGGTTGATATTCTGTCTATTTCCATTAAATAAACCTACCATAAAAATTATAGACCCTTCTTTTCTTTGTAAGTGGAAAAACTAAGTGGGCGAACTTATAAAATCAACAGGGGATCAAACAATTATTTCCCCCACTGTATTTATATTGATTGGTTTATTGATTGTAAAAATTTAGTTGATTATATATTTAAAAATTGTAAAAAATGTGTTGATTGTATGTAAAAATTGTATGCAATGTAAAAATATATTTCTCAACATGAATAAAAACAGTCAAATGCAAAATCAGAATATTATGCAAACCTGAAATGATTGATAGGTTAAAGAATACAAAGATACTTTATGAATTTAATCTCACTTTATTAAACAATGTTTTTGCTGCTGACCAATGATGATACAATTCAACCATTCTAATAAGCAAACATTACTTTAAATAAACCACATTTGTGTTTCATATGTTAAACCTTCTTCTCCTGCATCTTCTTCTTCTGCAATCCAGAATGGCAGCACTGCTGAAAGGTTTGTTTGAGCTGCACCCTCTACTGTACAGATGTGAATTTGCATTTCCTTCAGTCTGAGGCTTAATCATTTCAGGCTTGGTGTGAAATGGCCTTTACGTGTGCAAAAAAAACAACAATGTAAAAATGTACTATAAAAAACAAACTGATCAGCTCAGTAATGTAACGGATTACTTTCAATAAAAAGTAACTAAATGATGCAATATATTGAGTAACGCAATACACTCAATATAGCCTTGTAATGCATTCATGTATTTTAAAAGTAACTTTCCCCAATACTGCTTGTTATGACTTATTGATCATATTATTTTTACAGTGAGTGTATTTGTAGCATAGGGCCCTGTAGCGAATTAGCTCAAAAAGGGGGTTATATAATTAATCATGGTTATGATCAAGTATTGCATAAATATTTTAAATTGCCCAAAACAGGAAATACATAGCCCATGTATTTGTATCTCTATATATAGATAATTGATTACAACCAATAATGATCAATAATGAATATAGAGATAGATCAATTTTCAGAAGAACCTTTATTCTTCTTATAAACTCTCAAGAAAGGTATTATTCTTCTGATCATGAAGAATAACTTTTCTGTTCTATAAGATTACTAACTAAAGTACTCATCAACAATATAAAGCTTGTAGCTAAAGATCACACATTTAAGAGTCTTTGTTAGGTGAGCAGCAGACAGAGACAATCAAGCGTTTAATGGTTTTTAATAAATGAAACTATGAAAACATACGACTACATTTAAACAAAGAATAGATATAAACAGAATAACGAAAGTTATAAAGGTGCTCTAAGCGATGTCACACGTTTTTTTAGGCCAAAAAATGTTTTGTCACATACAGCAAACATCTACTCACTATCCGCTAGCTGCCTGTCCCCTGAACACACTGTAAAAAGACGCGGTCTCTGCAGACACCCCAGGCTCCACAAACGGCAAACAAAAACAAACTGGGCTAACCCGCGCCACGAAACATAACAAACTGTTCCAGCCAATAACCGATAAGAAGAATTTCGGGGTTGGCTTTGAAGGGGTTAGTGCGTGGATGAGGAGGGAGGGTCTAGCTAGCCTCCGTTTTGTTTGACAATACTTTAAACGTCAACAAGAAGCGACGTCACCCGACATCGCTTGGAGCAACTTTAAGAAAGAAAGAGAGAGAAAATCACTGAATGGCAAATATCACAAACAATTAACGTTTGAGAGCAAATAATCAAATCACCTTAAAGCAGGGGCAAACAATCTTAAACACATCTAAATCTCGATAGAAATAATACTTGCATGGATGGTGCTGAGCAAGAATGTGTGTGTGTGTGTGTGTGTGTGTGTGTGTGTGTGTGTGTGTGTGTGTGTGTGTGTGTGTGTGTGTGTGTGTGTGTGTGTGTGTGTGTGTGTGTGTGTGTGTGTGTGTGTGTGTGTGTGTGTGTGTTATGATCCTCGGTGTGTCCTTGAGTTTAAAGCGTTCTCTCGGTTCTTCCGGAGCGCGTGTCGTTCGCAGGAAGTTTGAAAGGTTTACTTGTTCAAGCAAAATTGCCGAAAAATTAGGAAAAGTCCTTTTCACCCGGAGGATAGGACTGAAGCTAGAAGAGAAAGAAGAGACTAAGAGACACAAAGGTCCAAAGACACCAAGACAAAAAAAGCAAAAGCCACAATTGAGCCACCGTCATCGTCCTTTAAACTGAGTCCACACCTATTTTGGGTGAACTGACCAATAACACTCTAGAAAACTTTTAGCGGGAGAGATTCTTTGTCTCCTTCTGACAGCCTAATTTGCATAGTTTATGATGATGTCAGAATTCATCATTTCTACTCCAAAGGATGGTAAACATAGTACAATACATTTTATCATAACATACTATATATATTTAGCTAAGGAAAACCAAAGAGGTTTAAGTCAGTACCAAGAAAGATATGTCTGGAAGATACAAAAGTAGAGATACATTCTTACACTTATAGCTTAGAGTTTAGAGTTCAATTAACACAACTAGAAAGTCATAACTATAGGCTTAATATGAGGTGGGAAACATACATAAACACAGGAATATATCATATACATTTTGGAAATGACTTATGAGTTAAATGAAAAGAATATTTGTGTATGTGTATTGAGGCGTCTCTCAGATGTCCATCCATGCCACCTGGCCTTCTTGCCGGCCGTGGGAGTGGAGTTGATTAAGATCTTTTTGAAGCTCTCGAAGGAGTTTGGAAGTGTTTCTGTTTAGCCTCTATGCCACCAACGTGTCAATGCGATGCAATTTGATCCAGACTCTTTGGCACTAAGCGTGTGATTTACATTTATGAGTCTAGCAGGTTAAAAGCTTTTCTGAAGCTTAGAATGAATAAGCCATTGTGATTTCGTCCAGACGCTATACAGCCCCTGTGAACTGGAATGTGTTGATTCATCTGTGCAGCTGACGGAAACAAGATGCAGAGTGTCATTACAATGGCAAAGCGGCACTCATGCAACATTTACAGAGCAAAAACCTAAAACTTAAACTAAACTAAAACGCTGCCTTGCCAGTACTGTTATTTCTTCATTTCTACTGCTATTTATTCTCAACTCTCTTAACTTCAGTGTGATTCACGCAGGGGTTCTGCAGTCAAACTGTTTGTAATTCAATCAGAGTGAACTGAAAAAAAAACAAAAATGGATGCAGAAATGCCAAGACTAATCACAACTAGCCAGGCAGCCTGTTTTATTCATATGCCAGGGAATTAAAAATTAAAATTTTAGGATGCTTTGAAATGATTGCTTCCCTGATATGCAGGGACGGAGTAACAGGCCTCCTAAATGAAAGCACATTGATGCTAATTATTATCCTCTGTGAAACAACAGAATCTGTTTACAGCCAGCCAAACCCCAATTTGTCTGCTCTAAGAGGCGGCTGCATTATTAAAGTATAATGCAATGCCTCTGAAACAATGTCTATTAAACAACTAATTATTTAAGTTTGGAAAGTTCTCCCGGCGTTTTTTACTGTTTTTTTTTCCCTGCCTGAGCTCGCGAGGTTCATGTTGGCCAGAAGCAGGTCTACGGATCAGTTTGTGACATGCATGGTCATCCATTTTCTCCAGACTTCATGAAGATGTGCTACACTTCACAGAACACTGACAACCCTTCCATGGAGACTCAGCCTCTGGCAAACACCCATCAGACACGGGTGACAGCTGCCACTCACCCTAAATCATTACAGCGTTTACCAGGATCACAGTCCGAGCTGTCTCGATCCAGTAGAATGGAGGATTCGGGCTCAGAGCAGTAGCAGAGGAATTCTGGGTAGCATGTTAAACATAGGCTTGCGAGAGGCTGTTTATTTTTTCTCAACCTTTAGGCAAAGTTGTGCCCATCTTATACCACTTCAGGGACAAAAACTGCTGTCTTCCATACAAGGCTTTTCACAAAAATACACAATAACTGTCAAAACTTGGATTTTCTGTGACATCCACTGGTTTGAGATGTTAAACATGCCTGTCTGGACTTGTTGGAGGTACAGAATTGACACTTTCCCCCATGCACTTTGTGGATTTAACCATTAGCACACTGGAATTAATTGGTCATGGGATGCAAATCATGTCATCACTGAAAATGAAAAAAAATATATCATAGTAACACCATGTTTTTTGAACATGGTACTATTGGATTCTTTGACATCTATTGAAGTAACACATACTTCAAGTGTTTTTGCATATCAAGTAAAAAACAAATACCCAAGACGCATTTCGTGAAAACAATTTTTAATGAAAAATATCTCAATATACAATCTGGTAAATTTATCGTACTGTAGCAGGCTACACATTTTTACTGGAAAACAGGAAGTGATTTAAAATATATATATTTCTGTATCTGAAGCATTTGTGGGACCATACAGTAAAATTACTTAAAAATAACTAAATTCATGGAAATAAAAGCTAGCATTTAGTCTTATTCTCTTTATATTTGTGGTCGCTTTACGTGTATTAACTAACTTGAACTAACAATAAGCAATACAATATTAATCAATCTTTGTTAATAAAAATATAGCTATTCATTGTTTATGTTAATTCACAGTGCATTAACTAATGTTAACAAATACAACTTTTGATTTTAATAACATACTAGCAAATGTTGAAAATATTAACTAAGATTAATAAATGCTGAAGAAGTTTTGTCCATTCTTAGTTAACTAATGCTAACTAATGAACCTTATTGTAAAGTGTTACAATAGTTGTTAAATTGACTTAATGAATTAGTAAACAGACTTGATGTCTCTAGGTTATGAATCAACCATGACATTCACTTTCTAAAGAGTATCTGTAACATGTGAGCAGGGACGAAGCAGAGAGAAACCATGATGCAAGCACAAGTTTATTTGAGAAACACAGACAATTCAGTCCAAGAACAAAAGAATAATCCACACAAAAGGCAGGGAAACAGGAACACACATACGGGAGCGACTGACAAACAACAACTGAGGCACAGAGGTTTAAAGGTTAACAAGGGACAGGTGTTGGTGATTTGCTGTCATGGGAACTAATGAGGGTAACTATGGCGACAAACAAGGTACAAGGCAAAACAGGAACCAAACACAGGAAGTGAACACAGAAACAATGGGAACTGAGAATTCACTTTAACATAAAAGTCCTGTCAGAACACAAGACACAGCACAGGGATCATGACAGTGATATAGCATGAAGAAAAAAAGACTTTCAAGAGGCAAACTCTTCAAGTTAAAGAGATTTGTAGAAATATTCTGATGGCAGTGTGATGACAGGTATACATTTCCAATATCCATTTTCTGATAACAAATACAATAACTTACTGTAATAGGCCTATACAATTTGCATCTCAGCAGCAATTGGAAATTTGACATTCATATGAGTTAAATATTAAATTATTTGTTCATGCCCAGTGTATCTGATGAAATATATTCTGACTGCATTGTGCCATCTCAATATAATTATATACTGTATGCAGACTTATACTGACTCATATGGTCAAATTACTCAACACAGTTCTTTTCTAACTATATTTATTTATTCATTTAGCTTAAGACAGCACAATTTCCAGACAGAATTCTCCTTCTCAAACTGGAAAAGGTATCAGCATCATAGAATGACTCAAAAATGACTATGCACTGTAAAAAACTTAACTCATTATTTTGAGTTATCTTTTTGCATGGGTTTTTTTTTAGTTTAACTAACTTATTTCGATAAGTTGAGGACAAGAAAAACTTAAAATTTCTTGTTGTCTGGACAATCTAGTTATCTCTACACAAAAAAATAAGTTGAAATAACTAAATTGCTAAAATATTTCTTGCAGTGTGATATTTTTTGCGTTTGATGCTGATGAACTTGTGAACATTGCCTAAATGAAGAGATTCACACTTTCACTGCAGTTTCCTTTAACTTCAGGGTAGAGACTTAAAACAACCTGACAAAGCCGTGTCCCGCAGGCAGCAAGTTGTTTTCAAGTTTGCTAAAAGGTTGTGTGAAAAGCGTGGCGGAGGGGGGAACGCAGCACAGGCCCCGACTGTGCTGTCAGGAGCCGGTGACGCTGTCTATCATGCAAACGGACAGGATGACTACACAGCCGGCGGCAGAAATCAATCAGCTGAAACATCACAACCCCATCCGTAAAGCTAACGGACACAGAAGACACATTCATTCATTTCAAGCTGCTGGGTGGGATACATGTGGCCCTTTTCCCTCAAGTTATTACTCTAATGACTCTGGAACATGGTGTGTGTTTTGCACTATCTGACGAATATGACAAATTTGTTAAGCTTCATTGAGTTAAGCTTCAATGATAAAGAATATTGCAATTCTGAAATCATAAATGAGTCTTGCTAGCAGCATTTAGCGCTGCCTTTTCATATGAGATTTGCATTTGATGTCTAATTCAGTCTGGATATAATTGCTTTTTACTACCCTGACGTTTTTTGACGTTTCTTCACAACACTCTCTGTAAAAGCATTAAATACTACATTCGGAAGAAATATTTATTATTTAAAATAATAATTTTATAATGTTAGAACATCTTGAAAGTAATACAGTTCCTTGAGGACCGACTGCACAAGCATGAAAGATTTCTCTGTGATTGCTGCATGTATCAATGTTTGCTCGTTCCATGGTCGCACTCGTCCGGGTCAGTGTGAGGAAACTGTGCCACCTGGGTCTAAAAAATCAGGAAAATGTTGAAATATAACATGAGTTTTTTATTTATTCTAAATCAGGATTTAAATATATTTACATACATTTTTAAGATAAAGTGTATCGGTCCCATACTGTAACTTGCCACCATTTCATTTTTCACCATCACCTTTTTGTCTTCACTATAGTTTCATTTTAATAGTCCTGCAGTGTAACAGATGAACTTTTAAAGGTACACATATTCCATTTATTCTCTAACTTAAGAGGACCTCATAAAAACACCACATATAATATTTATAGAATTGAAAAAAAAAGCTTTAGATGAATTACAGCATGCCACACTGCAGGATACTGCTGAAACAGCATATCATGCCAACTATCCCATTTATTCATTATTATTACATTTAAAAAAAAAAAAAAAAAAAACTTTGATATTTTGATTTTATTTGACATATATCCACCTCAGGCCCAAAGTACCACATTCATTATGAAATCTGGTTGGCAAAGCACTGATTTATACACTACCATATACTGAAAGATTACCATATTCATATTTGCATGGCACCCCAAGGCAATACTTGGGTATGTATGAAAAAAACATGACATTGCGATGGTAAACATCCAAAAAGCATGGGAATACAGTGAATCTTTTATGCTAGTGCACATAAACATTTAAATGTGCTGACACATGTCCTCTCTAACTTCGGCTCTGTGATTTCTGTCCTTTAAGCAGCAGCGTGTCTCACCATCTTCTATTCTGTCCCCCATTCAGTGGTCATGTGTGTGTGCACTCTGATCTGTCAGTCTTCATCTCATCAACACTTGTCATCTCATTTACTGGTTTGCTAGCAGCTGTCCCGTTGCTGTCAGTGACACTATAGCGTAACCAATCCCATCGTACAGATGTGGTTTGTGCCCTGAATGACAGGACCAGGATATGGAAGGGATATTTGTCAGTTTTAAGGCAGTGGAAAGCAGACCAGCTTAGCAGATTTTCTCAACATGAGCCTGAGCGCAAGTGCCCTGGGGGTTTGGATGGCATCTGACTCCTAATTACAGCTTGCA
>CM070832.1:30636751-30733237 GCA_036326025.1 Chrosomus eos
TACAGCTTGCACCCTGCAAAAATGTTAGGAGAAATTTAAAAATATATAAACATTATCATCTTAAAATATTTTCTTTTATTATTATTTTAATAATTTGTAATAATGACTGGCTGACTGTAAATAAACTCTTTATACTATAAAAATACATAAAAGGACATGAAACAATGAATAAAAATATAATAAACTGATTTGAATTAAATGGTTTTATTGTATGTGTGTGTGTGTGTGTGTGTGTGTGTGTGTGTGTGTGTGTGTGTGTGTGTGTGTGTGTGTGTGTGTGTGTGTGTGTGTGTGTGTGTGTGTGTGTGTGTTGTTTATGGCATAAACAGAGGAGGACAGACAAGGTAAGTGGTAAATATAAAGTTTTATTGCAGGAGGGATGAAGAGGTAGAGCAGGGAGGCGACACAGGGGAGTCAACTGGCAAATGATGATCTGATGTAAACTTAGCTGGCAGGTGATACAGTGTTTCTCTGTGCAGGTGATGAAGACTGACGGAAGACCGACGGACAGAGCCGGATTAGTAGCCCCAGGGACCCCTGGGCACTGAAGCTCATGGGCCCCCCTCCCCTGACAACCACACCCTCTAAAGGAGGGGTATATATTATTATCATTTAGGCTATCTTTAAAACAAAAACAGAAGAGACAAGCATAGCTACTCACATAGCTCACGTTTTCAAGTTTACTCACGTAAAAGTAAAAAAAATCCAAAAAAATCCTCAAGTAAATGTACTGATGTAAATTTAGGCCTACTTCGTTACTACCCACCTCTGATGAGGTGTCATTACCTTGTTCTGTTTGCTGATGATGATGATGATGATGATGATGACCGGCCTCATCTCTGTGTTTTTCCACAACTTCTTTGCTAAAGATAACGCTTCCTACCGTTAGCTGAGGCTGAGCGTAGGCAGTAGAGGGCAGCAATTCTAACGGTGGTTAGCTCCTTGACCCCCTCCTCTTCGTAGCTCTTGAAAAAAAGCTATTTATTCGCGGGACATTTCTAATAGCAGCTGCTTCTTTCTCTTCCTTTTCCTTCTTTTTTTTCTCTTGGCAGCCCCGCTGGGCTTTTTTTTAAAAAAAATTCTGACTGGATAATTATCAAGATCAAGGCCAAGCCTTGTGTATACTATTTTTATGTAGCGCACAAAAAAAAAAAAAATTCCGGTGACGGAGGGCCCCTCTCTGCGCAAGGGCCCAGATTGCCCGTATGGTAGATCCGGCCCTGCCGACGGAAGACCGACAGAAGACCGACGGAAGACCGACGGAAGACCGACGGAAGACTGACGGGGTATCTCAGGTAAGTCTCTCAGATGAGTATACAGGCAGGGTCTCTAGAGCTTGTCGTAGATGAGACCAGACAATGAGGTGAAGGGAATGACCGTTTATAGATTAAATATGGTGTGTGATTAGGCGTGCAGGTGTGTAGATGAGGGTGTGCAGGTGTGTAGATGTGCAGGTGTGTAGTGTGTTTATGAGGGCGTGTAGGTGTGTAGATGAGGGTGTGTAGGTGTGTAGATGAGGGCGTGCAGGTGTGTAGTGGAGTAGATGAGGGCGTGTAGGTGTGTAGATGAGGGTGTGTAGGTGTGTAGATGAGGGCGTGCAGGTGTGTAGTGTGTAGATGAGGGCGTGCAGGTATGTAGTGTGTAGATGAGGACGTGCAGGTGTGTAGTGTGTAGATGAGGGTGTGTAGGTGAGGGCGTGCAGGTGTGTAGTGTGTAGATGAGGGCGTGCAGGTGTGTAGTGTGTAGATGAGGGTGTGTAGGTATGTAGTGTGTAGATGAGGGCGTGCAGGTGTGTAGTGTGTAGATGAGGGTGTGTAGGTCTGTAGATGAAGGCGTGCAGGTGTGTAGTGTGTAGATGAGGGTGTGTAGGTGTGTAGAAGAGGGCGTGCAGGTGTGTAGTGTGTAGATGAGGGTGTGTAGGTGTGTAGATGAGGGCGTGCAGGTGTGTAGTGTGTAGATGAGGGCGTGCAGGTGTGTAGATGAGGGTGTGCAGGTGTGTAGATGTGCAGGTGTGTAGTGTGTTGATAAGGGACAATTAGTTCATGCGTTCATGAGCTCAAGGCTAGATTACTGTAATGCTCTACTGGGTGGTTGCCCTGCACGCTTAATAAACAAACTACAGCTGGTTCAAAATGCAGCCGCTAGAGTTCTTACCAGAACCAGAAAGTATGACCATATTAGCCTGGCTCTGTTAACAGCTATGGTGCTGATGGCTGGAGTGATTGTGTTGTTGAATCCGTGACAATATAGAGGTGAATTATTAAAGCAATTCATTTAGAATTTGTCTTACAGTTTTTCTGAATTGCTAAAACACATTTTTCACATCACTCACTTCCTCAAAACCTCAAACACAAAACCAAATTTTCAAACCACATTTAGAGATCCTCTTCTGGCAAAATCAAACACTTGCCTTAAAACCCTTTATCTGTGCTCACAATTAAATAATGCTTTCAGACACACAGAGTCAAAATTATAAACACTACAGATCATTTGTTATACACTACATAAAAAAATGGAGAACACAGAAAAGCATGCAGTTACAAAAAAATATATTGTAACAAAGTAAACAAATTTTGCAATTACTATATGTAAAAAAGTATAGTAATGACAAGTGAATAATTTGTATACTGTATGCACTGCGAGTATAGTATTGTGCTGAATATTGTATAGGAGGCCCATCGAATGTCTGTATATTCAGCGCTTGCATACTGTGAAAATACAGTGACCCAACAGCAGAAGTCAAAAAGGTTACAGTAAAAAACTCATGTAAAAAACATGAAAAGCAGTGAGAGAGATTTGTTCTGCCTCAGCATCATGTCTTCATGTTGGACCAGCCAGAGGAGTTTCTCCAAATCTCAGACAATGTCATCTCTGCAGGCAAAGGGAAAAACCATAAAGCGGATCCAGACTTGACAACCATTCTCCACACTAAGCTCTCCCCCTTCCTCATCCTCTTCCTCCTTGTTCACCACCTCTTATGCACATAATCTTTCTTCTTGTTTCCATCATTGTTCTCAACATTCAGTGCAACAATTTGGGGACTCTGAACTGACTTGTATTTTGCACAGTTGGTTTGGTAACATAATTAGAAATAAGTGTGAACAATTTTGAGTCGTGAGTTGTGTGTAAACGATGAGAACTGTGTTGTAGTTGTGTTTAACTTTTGCCTGCCTGTGTTTAGCATTTTGAAACGTGCATCACAGTGCGAAATGTGTTTTAGTAAGTGAGAATGTGTTTAGAGTTTTAGGAAAAGAGTGCATGAAATTTGCAAACAGTGTTTTAACTACCTGAACTTGTTCAATGTTTTACAGAAATGGGAATTCATTCGACAAATTGGTTTAGGCTATTGAGAATTTGGTTCAGAGAATGGGGTTTAGTGTTTTAGCAATTCAGAAAAACTGTAATTCAGACACAACGTGAATGTAAAAAACTTTATTTTGATAGTAATTGATTTGATTACTAACTATAAGTAACTTTGCAGCCAGATGTCTAACTTTCATTAGAGTATTTGCAGTTAGGTTAGAGTTAGTAGAATAATTAATTATTGTACTTTAAGACTTTCACATTGTGATAATGAGAATATTACAGGGTAAGTGAGTATAATTTTCTTTAATAATAATTTAAAACATCTTAATGGGAGAAAAAGAAAACAGTGCAAAAAGTATATCTTGGCATTAGAATTCTTTATGCAAAAAAAAAAAAAAAGATTCTTAATACTGTTTTCTTTTGATTTTGCGGTGAAATGTGACCTGGACATGTTCTGCATGAGAAACTATATTTTGCCAAGTTCTGAATCACGCTGTTCTCATCTGAGTGTGTGGAGATCTCAGCGAGATCCGAGCTTCGATGCCGTCTGATGACTTACTCTCAAGAACTTTTGAAAAGATTAGCTGGGCCTAATGGGGCCTTAATGTATTCAGTCTATTATTATCGCTGGCCTGCATTCCGCCAGAGAGAAGCAGACTGATAAAGTGTCACATCCACAAGGATATTAAAGTCCATTTCATATAAATACTGTTATGCAGTGCTGATTTTGATTGCCATTAACTGGCTGATAGTTGGTAATTATAGCCTGATAATGATTATGAATTACAAATGTACGACTGCTGGATGTCTATCAGTGCAGACAGATGATGTTCTCAGTGCGAGAGGAAGTCTACAGTATTATTAGTGTGAGATTTTGTCTTTTGCATAGCCATCTGTCTGCTTATCCCCCGTTTTAACAGAATGTATTACATACAACATCCGTTTTGTTTACATCCCCTTCCCTGCAAGATTATGTGAAGTGCTAAATCTGGCATGATAATCTTAAGAATATCTTGCAGTGTGTGATGGGCCATGATTTTCAAATCTTGTAGTGTGTGCAGATTTGAGATTTGAAAGAAGAAAATCAGTGAAGATTCTCCTTATGTGGGTGATGCAACCTGATTTCAAAACCAGTTAAGATTTATAAACTCCTGTAGTAACAGCATTTCCTGGCTCTGTTTGAGACCAGCAAGTTCCCTTTTGAAGGGGAACTTCAACACTGTTTCCACTTCGAAAGGGAATGTCTCAGGTTATAACTGTAACCCTGGTTCCCTGAAATGGAAAAAGAGACTTCAGGCCTGCCTGCACATCTCCTTCAGACAAAACAGTTGATGATGTGTATCACAGGCGCCATTTATTACTTAAGGGCACTTCACTTGTGACATCATGTATTGTCATCAGCCAATAATTTGTGTGTGGTTGCCACACATGCTTCAGACACCGGTCAAGCTAATGCCGTTCCCCATAGCATTAGCTCCCTAGTTCAGTAGTCAGGGCACTGATCAGGGACTGCCATTTTACAGGCAAAATCCTACCAGTTCACTAAGACGTTATCTACCTAAAAAGTCCAACCATGCATTGTGAAAACCAGGGCTGCATTTAACTCCACTCATGAACTTCCCTAAGCACTTCCCCTCAGGGGAATCCCCATCACCATTTTGAAGTGCGTTCAACTTCGTCAAGTGGGCGAGGGAAGTTTATTTGGACAGAGACTTGACCCCTCAAAACAGAGGGAGAGAGTCTATATGCACACTTCAGGAAGATCCATAGACCACAATCCAACACGATTGTGACATCACAGCAGATCGTGCTTAATTTACCCCCACCTCTCACAACTTATTGGAGATATATTGACATTTAACCACATAACTTGTAGCTACCTTAAGCTGACTATTATACTATATATATATTGTATTATTATCATTATCAGCGAGGTAAGGGCATTCAAAATTGAACTTAAACGCAAGCCCATGGAGCATCGATGCCCACTATGTTCCCTTAATGGAAGTTCTGAAGTGCGAAACATAAATAATGTGAGTCAACTTACAACACAGGAGTCATGTGAATCAATTTACACACACAACTTACAATGTCCCGATAAGTTGTGAGTCAGGGTCCTTACTGTCCTTACCAGTGCCGACTTTGTGTACATGATATACTGATTCACGACACAGAAGGATCTAATTTGAAACGCACCCCCAGAGTTGAACCAATCTTTCCTGCCCAGAATTTGGGTTTCAGAAGTAAGATCAGTCAGAATACTGTGCATTAAACTGAAAATATATTGCTTTTAGACTTATAATCAATGACTATAAGTTAAAAGTTTCAACTTTTATCGTTGTTTTTCATTTTATTACATAATTTGCAATGCATCATAGGGTGATTCATCATGCAACTATTTTTGTTTTTCCAACAAAAAAATTTGTATAAACAAATGGGAAAATAAAACTTCTAAAAAAATCTCATAGTATAGCCAAACCTCTACACATCTATGGTCCAGTCCTGACAACTGTGCTGCCATTACTGTACACACTCTCAGCTTATTTCCCCTGGAAACAGAGCAGCTACAGTATAATGACAGACTGAGATCATTCTTCAAACCCAGCTTCACCATGAGACCTGCTGCTCTGCTCCGAAACTTCAGTGTGCGATTTATGGCACTTCTTTATTTCATATTGAGTTGAGTGTTTTGGGAGGGTCATTCAATAATGAAGTTGGCAGCACTGCATCTTAAGTAAACCCAAGGTGTTCCCACAGCGGGCGATCAGATTTCATATCACAGACTAAAGGCTTATTCACACAAAGGATGATAACTTAAAAAAATGTTGCATCCACAACAATATACGATAACATTCTGTTTAATGGTTTACAAGAATGTTCATTAG
This sequence comes from Chrosomus eos, assembly GCA_036326025.1. Taxonomy (NCBI): domain Eukaryota; kingdom Metazoa; phylum Chordata; class Actinopteri; order Cypriniformes; family Leuciscidae; genus Chrosomus; species Chrosomus eos. Next base: position 30,642,943 of record CM070832.1, read on the forward strand.
TTAACATTAGTTGATGTATTAACTAACATGAACTAACCATGAGCAATCCATTTGTTACTGTATTAGTTAATCTTTGTTAATGTTTGTGGTGAGCAGGACGAGGTCGAGAGCCGGGAGAGAGCGGCACGAGGCCGGTGGCGTGATTACTGATGAGCGACACCTGTGCGACGCACCGGTCTCGTATCGCTCACGGAGGAGCGGAAGCATAAAAGGAGGAGCGACGACAGTAGAGATCGAGAGAGGAGCAGCCCTGAACCTGTGTTTTGTTTGTGTTTTATTGTGTGCCAGCAGTCGTCCGTGAGGGGCTGCTGGCTTTTACTTTCATTTTGTATTTGTTTTATTTTATTATTAAAGTTCGCCGGTTCCCGCCTCCTTCTTCCCATAACATCTGAACCGTGTTACACTGTTATTTGATAAAAATACAGCTGTTCATTGTTAGTTCATGTCAGTTCGCAGTGCATTAACTAATGTTAACAAGATATTAATAAAGTATTAGTAAATGTTGAAATTAACATTACAAAGGTCAATAAATACTGTATACGTGCAGTTCATAATTAGGTCATGTTAAAGAGCAACGTGCAGGTTGGACACCCCTATATAGCATAGTGTATGTTGATGATAAAACAACTAGATTTCTGAACTGGAGTAATATATGTTTAGCCATTAACGATATTTTGAGATAAATTGTGATAAAATAACTTCCGCGTCTATAAAGCACTAACCGGAAGTGACGATGGGCGAGGGAGTCTGGTCAAGTTCTAGCTCAGGTTCCAATAGATGTGAATGAAGAAACCAAGTTCTCCGATGTTGACGAGCATGCCTATGATGGCCCACAGGTAGGGATGGGCTGATCCGATCCAGTATCGGGAGCGGGACCGATACCAGCGTAATTCATGTATCGGATTTTCCCGATCCAACCTGCTGAAATGACTCCAAAAGTGATTCCCGTCGGCTAGTCTGCTAGCTGGCTGCGAACTGTGGAATGGATTTCCTGAACGGAGGCGCGGCTCAATGAGACACAGCGACCCCCCTCAGGAAATCCATTCCGCAGTTTGCAGCCAGCAAGCAGAATAGCATTGAGCTGCCAACATGTTCGCTGTGTGTAAATACTTCACACTGGAAACACTGCAGAGCAAGACAGCAAAATGCAATGTTTGCATAGCCGTATTAATTAAACCATCTGTCTGTGATGCAAAAAATCTCCAGGTCTATAATTCTCCAGAGTGAAATGTGCGCTACAAACGACCGAGTGTGTGGTCGTGAAGTCTACTCTCTTCACCTGCACAAAACGCACCCAAGAAAGAAAAGCCTTGTTTTTCCTAGAAGGAAAATAATGAACACGATGTCCTGACAGACTGAAATTCATGCAACCAGCACAAACACAATAATTTACCATTATGGCATCTCTATCTCTATATCTCTATATCATCTGTCTCTCACTACTGCTCTAACTACATCTACATCCACAATGAGAGAGCTGAACGCGAGCTCTTATTTGCCACGGGCCTACGTCATATGACGCGTTGCTAGCTGGAAAGGCGTATTCCAGAGCCTAGCACATTTTCATCAAAATTTCTACATCAAATGAGATTTCATTAGTAATTTCTACATAATGTGTTTTTAAAAGACCTCTTCAGACAATATCAAGTATTAATTCAGTTATAAATTCAACCTGCACGTTACTCTTTAACTAACGAACCTTATTGTAAAGTAGGGTGACCAGATGAGATTGGCTGAAATTCGGGATGGGACGGGGGGGGGGGGGGGGGGGGGGGGGGGGGGGGGGTGTTTTTTATGGGGGGAGTGAGATTTGTTGACCGGGGGGGGGTTGTAGGGGTTGTAGGCTGCTGTATCATGTACCGTTTGAACTGACGCGCTACAGCGACCTGTCACATTTCAAAGAGCCAAAACGTTATTAATTGTGTGAATCTCGTAAAAATATTGACAGAATCGGACAGCTGTGGATTTGTTCCATATCAAAAGTAACCTGTCTGTCTTGTCTGTCGGTGTAAGTGTCTTCTTTGTCCGCGATTTTTCACTGCGTGAGAAAATGGATGTGTGGCGTGAGAGTGTGTGAAAAGGGTCAATTGCGTGAGTCTCACGGTCAATGCGTGAGAGTTGGCAGCCCTGCTACAAAGCCTATAATAAAAGATATAATGAATTTCAAACCTTTTTTTTTTCAAAGTTCAACAGTCTGTCATTAGTCTTTAGGCTGCTACTAAAAAACAGTGTGTTGTTGTTCCGGTACACGGTACACCAGTCATGTCAACGTAACGAATGAATGACATTTTGCTTATCAATGTATCTAAATTCGCGCCTACATCTTTCTAGAACTTCAAAAAAGAAACAGAAAATGAGCCGCCGGCAGGCGCCGACTCAGCCTCCACAGACAGTTTTTAATATTTTATCAGACAATAACTAGGCTACTCAAGATTTTGCTTTAGTATAATTTTCGGGACAATTAGGGTCGGATTCGGGATTCGGGACAACAGGTCAGATTTCGGGACTGTCCCGAATTTTTCGGGACGTCTGGTCACCCTATTGTAAAGTGTTACTTGTTTATTATATAAGCATGCACTGCAGTCGGATTGGCTGTCAATGTTTTGATCATATATCAGCTGGAAAAAAATTGTTCTGAAACTGATTTTAAGTCCTTGGTGTGAACTGAACACCCTGAACTAGGCCACTACCTATCAATGGCCAAGCAACCAGTCAGGACTTAGCAACAACTCAAAATATTTTAGCAACACTTGATTGAGGTTAAGATCCCTGACTTAAAGTTGGCATGACACAGAAGTTGTGATATAATTTTCTTCTATATTGTGAAGTACCTGAGTGAAATGGCTTCTCGAACAAGAAAAAAATAGAGGGTGGGACTTGATTTCATCCATCAGAAATGGATGGTTGTGGTTTGCTACTGGTCGATCTCATATGAGTGACAGTTTGTCCCACCCTTGCGCCAGTAAACACGTCATCAGAGAAAATAAGCCTCTGACAGAGTAGGGGAATTTCCCTTAGGAGGAAACTACAACTGCATCGATGATGACACTTTGGGGAACGCCCAAAGCGTAACGCATCTGAAGTATGAATGAAACTAATCCAATTCTGATTGGTGTTGCGTCCTGACGTAATATGTGACGGCATACATGGAAGCTACAAAGGGACGCCGGCACACAACAGAGTTAGCTTTCTGCTCTTCAGCAACCGCTCTGTGTCAAACTGTCTGTCCTATTTGGTGTTGTTTGTCCCATAAGAACTTAAAATAAAGCTCTGCATTGCAATACAGAATCTAGTGGCTCGGATCTCGCGTTTGCCGAGGCAGCGTGTAGATTACGGGTTTACTCTGCAATAAAGATTCTGTGTGATTGCAAGGCATGCACATTCAGCTCCGGAGGGTGCTAGCTGTGTTCATTGAAAAATATCTCGACTCGCACAGCTGTGCATTTTCGGGTGTTTTAGCCTCTCGCCCGTTGACTTTCTTTTTGAGAGATGAAAGCCAAATATATTGTGAACAACTCGAATTTCGCATTTGCCAAGGCAGCGCATAGATTACGGGTATTGGGTTCTTCTGTTCGGCCTAGCTCTCTCCCTCATACATTTACCAAATGCATGGATGCAGCTTTAGCTCTGCTGAGGCTTCAGGGTATCAGGGTGCTATTTTATCGCCGACTGGCTTATTATGGCCCAGTCACAAGAGCTGGCACTTCGGCATTGAGATGTCGTCCTTGCCCACATCCAGAGCCAGAGCCTTGCTCACATCCAGAGCCTGCCCAATTGTCTCCTGCACGGATCGAGTCCATCCTGGCCACGGTGACCTGGATAAAGCTAGGCCAAGCCATCACTGTAAAACAGCACTCTACCCAGATTTGCGCATCAGATCCTCCTGTGGTCCCTGGGGAAACTGTTATCTCTCAGAGCAATGCACGTCCCAGGGGACCAGAATCAGAGAGCAGACACCCTGTCGAGGCAGGGGCGAGGCCCGGGGAATGGAGACTTCATACAGAGGTGGTGAAGTCGGTGAAGCCCCTGAGGGGAGCCTGTCAGCTAGAGTGATTGAGATCATACTCAGTTCCAGAGCTCTTTCCACGAGGAGATTGTACGGCCTAAAGTGGAATGTGTTTCCACTTGGTGTAGAGAGCATGAGGTGGAGCCAGTTAGTGTTGGCTTCAGTGCTGGAGCTCCTCCAAGATCGCTTCTCGGCTGGTCTTACCCCGTCCACACACAAGGTGTACGTGTCTGCTACTGCGGCTTTCCACACTCCTCTGGCTGATGGACCTTTGGGGAGACATCAGCTGGTCGTACGTTTCCTCTGTGGGGCTCGGAGGATGAGACCTGCGGCTCGTGCCCTTTGTAGCTTCCTTTTAATGCCGTCACGTTACGTAATGCACCAATCCAGGATTGGATTAGTTTCATTTATACTTCAGATGCGTTACGCATATGGGCGTAACCAAAAGTGTCGTCATCAACGCAGTGTTCCTTCTGAGGAAACAGAGTCCCTTCTCAGGGAACAGGGGTTACAGTCCTAAACCGAGATGTTATATTAATTAAAGATTACAAGAGCACATTCATTTGAAAAAAATAATGATGTGCACGGATAAATCATTTATAGTAAATACTGCTATAGTAAATACTGCAATCTTCCATAAAAAAAGTAAGAATTGTCCATTTTGATTTCATGTTGACTTTAACAGAGATGGAAAATTCAAGCTGTTGGAAACACCTAGCAACCAACCAGCAACAACTCAGTATTTTAGCAGCACTTTATCAAGGTTATAATCCATACAGACTTAAAATTTCTCCTGAATATGAGAAATCAAAATGCATCAAGACAAAGCCGCTGTACTCTAAACCTCCACAGGGTGGCACATCTCATTCAGACTGCATTCAAATGCATTGACTGTGTGTGTATTTGTGTTTCCACGTGTAGTGAGCTGCAAAAGTGCATATGAGATTATTTGGGCCGTGCTGATGGGTTTACGCCAAGGCTACGCAAAGTCATGCTTTGGGCTCTTGAATCAGAAAGCCAGGTGTACTTATGCTGTTTAAATCAAACAGGATCATACTTTTATTCTGGAGAAAAGCTTTTATGAGGATCCTCCAGTTTCCTTTAAAGCTGCTCGGTTTGGAGGCAGAAAATATTTTCCTTTTTATATGTGGCTTAATAAAACTTAAAAAATAGAGATGATTTATGTTTTGTTTCTGTTGAAGTTTGAAAGTGTATGTTATATTTGATAAAGCAGATAGTTTGTAGGTCTAATATTTGTAGAAGTTAAATATCCAATTATCTTCATAAGTTTACAATCAATGCATTCAAACTTTATCCTTCTGGTAAAGGTTAATCAGTTATATAGGCCTAATTTTAGCCTAGTAACTTTAGTAAAGTTATAAATCTTAAAACATATATGCTGCATTCAACAAGGCCTATATTTAAACTTTCTGGTAAAGGTGTTCTGTATAATGTAGCCTATTCTGTAAGTAGGACAATCAATTAGATATATTCTGTAAATAAGTAATTTCCTGGTTCATTAAGTCATGCTTCTAAAGTGCACACAGCTTTACTTGAATCAAAATGTTATTTATTCATTAATCATGCCATGAATTTTTTTCAAATTAATAGTTTATTAATGATCCAGTAAATTTGCATTAAATTACATAATCTAAAAACAAAGATTATTTTTTTTCTCAAAATTCCCCTTGCTTGTAGACACAGACTGTGTTGTTCACTCTAATTTGGAGTCAAAGTCAATTTTTGTGACTGAAGTGCAAGAGTCAGTCTCAAATTCTTCTCTGGTTAATATCCAAGTCTGTCATGAAGCTACTGCCATGGCTGCATAAACCTGCCAAAAGAAAATTAGCAACATTAATCAGTAAAGAGCTGGTGCTGTCATTTAGACTCCCTAACAAGTATGAAAGTCAACGATTTAACAAAATATCAATGCATTAAAAAATAACAAGCATACTTTAAACAAATGCCGAAGAAATGTGACGTTGGTTCAGAGCTCTTGAAGCACTTGAGACACCACAGATACAGACACTTGATCTCATGAATAACATTCACACATTTATAAGTGTGCCTTGAGACGTTGCAAAATGGCATTCTGTATAGCCAATATCATTTTTACAAAGGTGCCTCACACTAAATAAGCTTCCTATAGACAAAAAAAAAAAAAAAAAACATAAGCTGTGGAGTGCAGGCGTGTGGATCTGTGCTTGATCTGTGTGACTGGAGACAAATTTAATGTAAGGGCTGTTGAGGTCTACAGTTTGGCTCAAGTTCTCTCAGGCGGACATAAACCCCATTGCTCTCGGAGGCTTGTTCTTTTTTCTTCGCCACTTAATAAAATCCCTTCTAAGTCCGCCTGGGAATCAATCATTCCAACCTTCGTCCAATCTGCTCGCAGGATGTTTCAGGCACATTATTTGCCCTTTGAAGTCGGAGACATGAGAACAACAATAGAAACAGACCTCAAGGGTCGCAGCGGTTTAAATGAAGGTTATTTCACCTTTAAATCACATTGAATTATAGCATTATAATAAAGAGTTGTGTCCCTACTGAGATGTACATTGTAATTATGATTTATTAACGGCATTAAAGGGTTAAAGCTACCACATCATTACCGCTATTCTTAGACTTTTGAGAATAAAGAAGTTGAACAAATCGCTTCTGGCAAATAACATCCCGGTTTATGCTGTATCTGGAAAACCTAAAGGAAAAAACTATAGCCTACATCATTTGGATATTTTTAAATTGGAATACTTTTCCTAATTATATATACATGTTCTTTAAGGAAAAAATTATTATATTTTTAGAATGACATTTTTTTTCAAACCTAGTGTGTGAGGTAAACCCCCAGGGGGCATCGCTTCCCGCTATCATAATTACTATCATCACATCCTTTGTTTTTCCATCAAATGTAATATAACTAGGTGGTTGAATATTTTGACTTTATATTAAAAAATGACCTCAAGTTGTCATCAGCTAGCTTGTTAGCTAGCCAGTTAGCATCAGATAAACACTTTTTTCAAATAGGCTGATATTCAGCATGGATCATGGCTGGGCGATATGGACCAAAAGTCCCGATATATTTTGGCTGCATATCGATATACGATATATATCCCGATATTTTTTCCGCAAAGTGAGAGCAAATGTTCAGTCGAAGTCAAAGCCAAATATAGTCTTCACTGTATAAATTATACATTGATTCTTATTAAAGCTACTATTAAAGTTATCAGTCAAGGGCAGTGAGTGATTTCCTGTGTTTTGTGGTTTTATTAACATTAAATAGATAGTTCTCCAAAAAAATTTTATTGTCATCATTTACTCTCTCAAGTTGTTTTAAACCTGAATAAGTTTCTTTCTTCTGTTGAAGTTATTTGGAAAAATGTGGGTAACCAAACAGTTGATGTACCCCAGTGATTTCCATATTTTTCCCTAAGGAAGTCAATGGGGACCAGCAACTGTCTGGTTACCCACATTCTTCAAAATATCTTATTTTGTGTTCAGCACAAGAAATAAATTAATACAGGTTTGGAACAATATTACAGTGAATAAATAATGACAACATTTTTATTTCTGGGTGAACTATCCCTTTAAGGACAAGCGCTGCATGTTTACTATTAGGGCTACTGTCTCTTTAAGACCTGTACGCGACGCGTCTATACCATAGGTCTATATACACGCATTTGACAAGCAGATTTCTCTCAATTTTCTCAGTTTGCTTTCAGTTTAGACATAACCAACTATCCTTATGTAAACCTTGTGTGTATTTGAGAGTATTAGCAAAATAAGACTCGAAAGATAACTTAGTCCAGTAACCAGGCGCTGTTAGACAGGCTTTTAGTGCATGTGCGCGTCGGGTGTTCGCGCTCAGAATGACATGTTTAACCGGCAAGGCTTTAAAGCACATGCAAATAATGAACTTCTGTGAACTCAATGAAATGATGTGTCCCGTTCCTCTGCGTTAATATTTGATGTGAGTATCTGTCGCGTTGTACACTAATGCTATTGAGACGGAGGCGCCAGAACTGCAACTGGTAGAATGCACGATATACATATTTCTACAAAAGCAGTCAGCAGCTTGCTTGGAGCAAGGATCATAGCACAAATTTGAACTATATCGATATATGCGATATGGTCTAATTCAATATCGCATTTACAAATATATCGATATATTTTTTATATCGATATATCGCCCAGCCCTAACTACTGTTATTTTGGCTTGGCTTTTTGATTTTTATCTAGAACTGCTTGTACTCTGATTTTGCTGAGGTCTACGTTCCCGTCTCATATTGCAACTCCCCCAACATCTCCTCCTCTGGAGTCAGAAGAATCTGAGTTCGTTTCATGCAATTCACATCCCTGGCGAGCTCAATTGTGCAGCAGATGAGCTCTCATGACAGATCACGCTCCAGGGAGAATGGAGACTCAACCCCCAGACAGTCCAGCTGATTTGGAGATGCTAAGTTCAGAGCCGCACAGGTAGACCTGTTTGCCTCTCCAGACACGTCCCGGTGCCAGTTGTTCTACTCCCTGACTGAGGGGACCCTCCGCACAGATGCAAGTATGTGTTTCCCCCAGTGAGCCTGGCCGCACAGACACTGTGCAAGGTCAGGGAGTTCGAGGAGCAGGTCTTGTTAGTTGTACTGTACTGACCCAACCGGACCTGGTTCCCAGAACTGATGCTCCTCGCAACAGCCCCTCGCTGGCGCATTCCTCTGAGGAAGGACCTGCTTTCTCAGAGACGGGACACCTCATGGCACCCACGTCCAGACCTCTGGAACCTCCACGTGTGGTCTCTTGACGGGATGTGGAGGACTTAAGTGATCTACCCCCGGGAGTGGTGGACACAATCGCTTCAGCTAGCGCCTCCTCTACAAGGCGTGATTATGCTTTGAAGTGGAGCCTGTTCGTTGATTTGAGTTCTTACTGATAAGACCCTTAAATGCTCAATCAGAGTCTTGCTTTTTTTTCAGCCTAAATCTTAATGAACCATGTTCATTTATTGGCCAGAGGAGAACTGGCCACCCGACTGAGCCTGGATTCTCCCACCATACAGACTTTATCAAAGAATTTTCTGATTTTCTATCAGAGTTAGTACTGGCTACAAATGAAGCCCTAATTGTTGGTGATTTTATTATACATGTACATAACGAAAAAGTTAACATTAAGAGTTAACATTCTTAACTCCATTGGAGTTAGACAACACGTGTCAGGACCTACTCATTGTCGTAATCATATACTCTAGATCTAATATTAACACATGGAATCAATTTAAATTCTGCAATAGAGCGATGACAGCTCAGATCATTTTCAAGTCTCGTGTAAACTTAATTTAGCCAAGTCTGTAAAGCCAACTCTGTGTTACAAATATGTTAGACCTATCACTTCTGCTGCTAAAGATTGCATTTTTAATAATCTCCTGATCAGTTTCATCATCTCAGCATCCCAGATAGAAGAACTCGATATTGCGACAGAAACTTTTAACTCTCAATTTTCCAGCACTTTAGACAGTTGCTCATTGCGCTTAAAGAAGATTAAAGAAAATACCGTATATACCCGAATATAAGACGACCCTGAATATAAGACGACCCCCCATTTTCCAGACTTAATTTTGGAAAGAGACTTTTGTGGAAAAAATCTGGTTTTCAACAGAAAAATATTTTTATTTTAAAATTCTAGTGATAATTCATTGAAAAAACAACAACATTTTAACACCATTCATTAAAAATTTGGATTAATTTGTCACAAAATAAAGTGCACTCTGTTAATGAGTTGAAGAGAGAAATGAGAGAAATTAATTAATGAATAAATGAGTGACAAAAATGAATAACCTTTTCACAAAAATGCAATAATTATGTAGACATATGTATGTTATTGTGGTTAGGGTGGCCATACGTCCGGATTTTAAGCCCCCTGTCCGGCGCTGTTTTTGTTTTCAATTCAGTTGTGCTGGATTGTTCTATTATTAACTTATAAAAATCCCGCATATTGATAGCGGCTCCCTGAGGCCCGCAAATTAGTTGAAATCTCCTGGAATCTAGACTAGAGCCGCGCATGTGAGACAGAACATATGTGCTCCAAAACAAACCGTGTAGCGCGCGCAGGGAGAGAGCGAGAGACGCCAGTGAGTGAACGCCTGACAGGAGCCACTCAGTGTAGCCTACCTCTTGCGCAGATTATCCTTGAATGGCTTGTTGACGACTACATCCAATACCTGTAGTTCTGAGTTTTGACGGGCTCCGTCAAGTGTCCGCGGAATGCATCCAAAATATTTCTCTTCTTCTGAAGCGCACTGCGGGGCCTGCCCCACACTACCTTGAGCTTGTGCTGGCGCCCTCTACTGTTTCTCCCTGCTTTCTCCCTTTTCCCCCGTGATTTTCTCTATATCGCGAATATAAGACGACCCCTCATTTTTCAGCCTATTTTTAGGACAAAAACCTCGTCTTATATTCGGGTATATACGGTAGTCCAACGCCATGGTACAACGAGCACACTATGGCCCTTAAAGGTATTGTAGGTAGGACTTTTATAAAAAACTTTTTTCCAAATTTGTTTAAACTTTCTATATATATCAATGCATAATTAAAATGTAAGTACTCTGATAAAAAGAGTATAAAAATCGAGTGACTCTAGACCGTTTAATCTGCACTAAACACAGCTCATTATTTCCAATTAGGGACGAAACAACGGATTGGCTTAGGCGACTGTCACTCTCGCGCAACCATGGCAACTGCCCTTTTGCCACACAGGATCTGCCCACTTGCGCGTACCCGTTTGATTTGAGTAATTCAAGAGCACGGGCGTCAGTTTGGTTTGAAATGTGGTGGGGACAGAGACGCATTCGGAAGTGCATTTTCAAAAGTGCTGGGTACAAACCATTGTCTTTAAAAAATAGGTACAAACTTGTTCTTCAATGGTCCAGTGGCAGAACTTTTGCAAAGCGTGTCAGAGGTTACGGGTTCGAATCCACCCTCAGTAGAGTTTTTTTCTCTCTCATCAAAACTGAATATGTTCATCATTGGTTACAGTCTATATCAAGCAGGAACACGTTTGTGTGGGCATTTTATCTTGTGATTTCATCGGAATGAATAGAGAGTCTCCACAACTGCGATAGATTGAGGAGCGCGAGTGAAGACTGCACACGCCACAGAGAACAGTCCTCATGTGTAGTCCTTATCAGAGTCAACAATGTACACGAAATTCATCTTCATCACAGTGTAAATGATGGCAATGGAAAAACGTGTATCATGCAACCTGTTTTTAGCTTTGCCTTATAGATAACTAGCTCGTTATCGAATCAATAAATATATATTTTAAACTTTACCAAAATCAATATGCTAGCTTCATAATGAGTACTAAAATACATCTTATTTGTTTATCTTCATAATGATAAAATTAAATTTTTTATTACATGTGATTCTGACATGATGTCAGTACATGCACTGCACAAATAATGCATCTTCAGCTCAGCAGTCGGAGTCGCGCGTTCATATGTTTTGGGGCGTGGCTTTGGAAGGAGCTCAGAAGGGAGGGGGTGGAGTGAATGGAAATAATGAGCTGTCTTTAAAACAGTCGTGAGAGGTCTACAGACACTCGATTTTTATACTTTCTTTTTCAGAGTACTTACATTTTAATTATGCATTGATATATACAGAAAGTTTTAACAAATTTGGAAAAAAGTTTTTTATAAAAATCCTACCTACAATACCTTCAAAGGTCCAATATGTAGGAATTTTGTAATAAAATATCCAAAAATCACTTGCACAGTGTAATATATTTCCTGCAGTTATGTACTTACAATATCCCAAAAGTCTCCAAAGATTTTTTATTTCAGAGAAATTCCAATTTTAAATAAGTCGCGGTCCCGGCCAACAAATGTCGCCTGTCAATGACGCAATATCCGCGCTATCCTCGGTTTCCGCTCGAAATGCCATAGCCATGATGTAACCATGGCGACAGATGTGGACAACTGCGTAATGCGTGACGTTTAGCGGCACAAAGTTCTTGTTTCGTTCAAACATAAACCATGGCAAGCAGACTTTGGGACAAATAAGGAGAATTGAAATAAGGATCAATATCAGCGTGACGTTTTTGAGATGCCGAGAGCTCCACGTCCGCTACTAACTTGGCTTTGACAGAGCTTCACGAGTCACGACTTGACAGCTTTATTAGATGAGCAGGTGAGCAAATGTACATAAAACAAATCAATGTTAACGTTAGCTCAACATGATGACATGTTAGAATATGGTCAGTACGTTTTTCTAATCTTGATCTAGCTGCTAGTTACGTATAGAAAACAAACTAACACGTAGAATAACATTATAACTTTCAACACACATTTAAATGCCGTTTAGTGTGATAGTGTAACGTTAGACCAAGTGAAACAGCGCTGCGTTCCCTCACAAGTTTAATTTGTCTAATAAACTGACCTGTGTGAGTAATCCAGCACTTGCGTGTAGTTCTGTAGAATTAGATGTCCTTAATCCTTTATATCCGCGGGACTCGAGTGTGATATCATTTATATCCGCGGGACTCGCGTGTGATATCATTTACGTATATCCGCGGGACTCCCGTGTGATATCTGTCTCTTTAGCAATCACGACCTGCTTCACACCACTGTAATGTTAAAAAACATGAGTGTTTTCACTCATCCATAAACATTATTAGATCCATCAGCTTGACAGCAACTCCCATCATTCAGCTCGTCACTGCGTCATAAACATACGCCTTTGTGATTGTTGGAAACTGCGCCCTCTTGTGGCCAAAAAAGTTACATATTGTATCTTTAAGAGAGCAGCCAGAAAAATGGAGCGTAACTGGAAGAAAACAAAACTAGAGGCATTTCGCATTTCATGGAAAGAGAGAACGATTGCATACAGAGAGGCCTTAAAAGCTGCTAGATCTGCTTATTTTTCCACCCTACCAGAAGAAAATATTTGAAAACAGTGGCTAAAGTAACAAAAAATAAAGCTTAAACCCCAGATGTTTCCAAGCAGCACAGCAGTAATGACTTTATGAACTTCTTTACTTACAAGATTGATAATATCAGGGAGAAAATTTTAACTATGAGTGGCAAAGCGAGAATTATGGGGTGGGGGCGGAGCACTAATTATGCACATGCTCAGCAAACTCAAGATGATATTACTTTCCGACTATGCCACCTTGGGGATTTCACCCAAGGATTTAAACGCACCCTCTAAAGACACGCACAGGTTCGAATCACGACATCATTCGAGCCAGAGACATAGGTAAAATCGTACAAAAATATTTTTATTGACAGTTATAAAAAGGGCATTAACAGGCAGCCACACTCATCTCATTAGAAGGTTCAATTATCACTGGCAAAGGACCCGGGGCTTACCAACAGGGGCAGTCTCAGATAGAATAATCACCCTTAAATAATGAAAATCACTCAAAACACAGTGCACACACACTAGCACACACTCACCGACTAATGTCAGTGAAGAGCACGACACACAGTAAAGCATGCAACCACCCAATGAGGTTCACTCGTCTGCCCCCGGTGCCCAGACCCTGCCGACAACAAGAGAGAGAGACGTTAAAATGGAGCAGAGATATGTGTGAGCAAAAGAATAATTTGACAATACAAAATATAACTTAAATGCAGTTCCAGGAAGGAACCAACTACTCGGTCCCACCCGGGTATGCACAAATTAAGATCACAAATAACAAAAAAACAAAGCATAGGCCTAAACAAACTCAAATTAAAGAACACTATAAACAAATAGCTAAATAAATTCGTCTGTAGAGCTCAACCGTAGTAACAGTTAAATTAAATCAATGTATATTCAATAACCACAGTAAATGAACCGAAAACAAAATACAAATTCAAAGAATACCAAACTGTTTGAAACCGATTAAAGAAACAAACCATAAAAGGAAAACAAAGGAAACTTAAAGCATAGCACTGACACACTTCCACAACCAGAGCTCAGAAAGCACAGAAAATCCAAATTAAAAGCAACATGGAAAGCTCATTGGAAGCACATCAATCCCATGCTAGACACTGAACCATTCCGTACTGGAAACAGAACAGCAACTTTATGATGAGGCACAGCATCGGAGCATACAGCACTTGATCAGAACGCAGCCATTGCCCTCATCACGTGCCTAAAACAAAACAGAAAATGTTACACTGCCGAATTCTAGCAACGCATGGAGTCAGATATCCCCGATAAACTCGTCGGCGGAGAATGCAGATACACTTTAGACTATGTAAAATATACAGATTAGTATGCGCTCAGTTGAAGCAACCCATAGAAACCTCATTACACAAACGTCGTCGTTCATACATGCTTTCCTTACCTTCTCAAATGTCCACTTTCGATTCCACAACACACCAGTAAACAACACGAGTCAGTGGCTCAGAAGCTTCAGCGGTCTTTATGACTAACATTGCAAGTCAACACTGCACTCCAACACAAGCAGCAGCGGCTCATCAATAACGTCACGGGCCCCTAAAAGTGGCACACACCTGCAACTGGCACCCGTGCTCTTATACACCCATGGTCACTGTCCATTGGCCAAACATTAAATTACGAAAATAGGAGGGGCAATAGTAGCCTGGCTACGCTATCCTACGCACTTCCACTCAATTTCATTTTCCTTCAGTACTACGTCTGGGATTGTGCTGTAGACTTTGGTTTCCAGAAATCAATTTTTTGTAGGACTAATCAGCGAATAGAGGGAGTGGCTGAGAACGATGACGTTGATGTAGCGCGTCAGTTTGAGTTCAGTAATGGCAGCGGAGAAAGACGTGAGAAAAGCTATTCGGTCTGTTGTTGGAAAACTGACAAATATGCAGAATTTAAAGCCGGAGCAAGAACAATGTTTGCTAAGTTTTGTTGCTGGCCATGATGTTGTGGCCCTCCTCCCCACGGGATTCGGGAAAAGTTTGATTTTCCAGCTCACTCCGCTAGTGGTGAATGAGTTAGCTAAGGCGAACGATAGGGATGCAAAGCCGATAGTTGTTGTCGTCTCCCCTCTTGTTGCACAAATGGAGGACCAAGTGAAGGAGGCAGAAAAGTTAGGAGTTCGTGCTGGGCAGCTCGCGTGTACGATGACCGTGACATTTTGGACGGACGATTTACCCTGGTGTTCGGAAGCCCCGAGTCCTAGCTGCTAAACTGTTGCTGAAGATGCACTCAGGAGTCATGTCAGTATCACAAGAATCACTAAATTTAATGTTCAGAATTTGAGCTAAATAGAACACTTTGTGTACTCGTGCAGGACCATGGTTGGTGTGTCAGTTTTACATGTTGTAAATCATAAAAATTTGTTGTATTTTTTTTTTTAATAAAAATGTGAAAACACATACTTTGAAGACCATAATTTGAGTTTCAGTTTTAGATGGCAAAAGTTAGTTTGTTTTAATAAAAAAACTAAATGTCATAAATAAAAATGTACAAACACATACTTTGAAGACCATAATTAATTATAAGGTAATTAAGAAAAAAATAAGACATAATATGTTTGACATAAAAAATTGTTGTTTATTACACATCTGCAGATAGAGACAGATTATTCACTGTACAGCTGCAGCATTTGCGGCAGATCCGAAACGACCGCAGCGGTGTATTTTTAATGATTAGGCCCAGCTTCGACCGTTGAATGAATACATCACTGTCCTTAGTGTCAAATATACATTTCGAATTAATAATTGTTCCTAGATGAACAAAACCTGCAGCTCTCGTTGACAGACATCCTATTGTAAACATAATCCTCTGATCATTCGGACTTGTTTCCGACCGGTTTCGGCGCATGACATACATCAGGACCACACGTTAGCGATTGGCTATGACAGATCCTGAGTGACTCTGGGCAGATCCAATAGTTTTGAACTTGAACAGAGAACCCGCCTACAAGGAAGTAAACGTTTCTCAATGGAGCGAGGCCAGACTCTCTGTACAAATTAAATGTACGAGAGTCTGGTTGAACCAGGCTAGGGCAATAGTCCATCCTGCCACATATTCAACCGTCTTTGCATCAGGCAGTGCATTGTAGTCTCCCTGATGAAAAATTTGATTGATTCATTGCTATAGGAGAGGAAGAATTGTCTAAACTTGCTAAATCATCTAAATCGACAACATGTACTGTATGTCAGACCCTATACCGGTTAAGAGAGATGCATCCAGAGGTTAAAGGGGTGGTTCGGAATTTTGGACATCGGGCCTCATTTCCAAGTGAGCCTTAGTGTTATTTATCAGTAGAGATATTTTTTTTAAAATTCATCCAGTCGTCCCAGTTGTGTAGTTGGCCGGTGCTAGGCTAGCGCGAATCAATGGTATCAGTTTTAGCATGCCATTAACACAGTTTTACCCACTCCACAGTACACTAAAAGCAAATCAATTATAATGCCAGACTATCGATGTAAGTGTCTGTTAGAATAATGTTAGAAATCAAACTATCCTTTTTATCGCATTGCAATAGTTATATTGTTTTACCTATATTTATTAGCACAGTCTACAGCAACGGTGGAGTGATATGTTACCTAGGCAACCGAGAGAGTCGCTCCACACGACAATCACGCAAGTGTATTTACCTGCCACTGACACTCATCACTACAGAAACAGAGTATAATTTATGATATATGTAATAGCAAGACAGAGGACTATGGCAACGTTTGAAAGCAATACCATTGTTTCGGACTTTGAAGACGCTGAAGACGAAGAATGTGAGTTATTCAACGAACCATATATGTATGAGCCAGAATACACGGATGAAGAATTATTCGAGATGGATGCTAAAAGGGCAGAAAGAGAAAGAATGTCTGTAGAGACAGCAGCCAGTGGAGATGCCGTAGAGAACCGGGACAGAACATCGGGAGACTGGTGGTGCCAGTGCAGAAAATGTATACAAATGCCGACGGAAGACGAGTGTTTTTTGCTGCAAGGAGTGGAACTTAGTTATCACACAGATAACAGAACTGGAGCTAGACACTAGTTTCCAAAATTTAAATGTATCCGGGCACAGCGCCTCCCGAGACAGACCAATGTGTATAACGGAGCACCAGTTGTCAGTGTCGATCTATCAGTTATGAAAGGGCTAGCTTTATTAGCTAGCTAGAGTAGCCTAACAAAAGTTATTACCTGTACATCTGTAGCTGTTGGTGCATCTGGAAAGATGGCTGGAACTGCATTCCTTGTCATAAACCTATGACCGTTTCGATTAAATGGTTCTTTAAAGTCGTTGTCCAAGCCCGAAGAAATAATCCAAAGTTGAATCCTTTCTGGATCTTCAAAATGAAATTTGTGAAAACTTCGCAATGAACATTTATTAGGTTTGATTTTGCAATTGCGAAATGCACACCGAATCACCATGTTGCCTTTGTTTACCTCAACAATTATTACTAAGCTAGCTGACCTCCTGACTGTCATGCGCTTCTGTTCTGTTTACTTTTTGAGGCAGTAACGTTACTACTAACCGGAGCAAAGTATAATTCCGCCGCTGCTGAAAAACTAGTTCCTGTAAATGTAATGCAATCATTAAGATGAAAAGGATAGTTTGATTTCTGACATTATTCTCTCAACAGACACTTACATTACATCGATAGTCTGGCGTTATAATTGATTTGCTTTTAGTGTACTGTGGAGTGGGTAATAGGGATGGGCATTCGATTAAATTTTCTTAGTCGATCGTCGGGAGAATTAACGATCGACTATCGATTAATCATTAATATTTTTATTTTCAAATTCATTATTTATTTAACTTTTTATAAATTAAAAATTCAATGAAAATACAAAAATACAGCGTGTTTTTCCTCGATTAGATCTTTATTAGGCTACAAGATGATCAACTTGTGGCAGTTAAACTGGACGTTCGGTTATAGGCTAAACTTGAAGATATGCTGCGGTGCTAGTCTAACACAACAGAACCTGCAGCTGCAAGTTGGCATCTTAAACAGGAACGTTTGTTCCTAAATAATAAAAAAATCATGTTAAACAATAACTTAACCAAAAACATAATAATACTTAGATCTGACAGGTTTTGTCAAAATCTAACTCAAAACTATCCAAGGCACGGAGTCAAAAAAGAGTGAGAGAGATTAGCCTAAGTTACCTTACAATCAATTAGCCTAGCTAACGTTAGGCTACTAAACAAAGCCTCATAAAAAATAACTAGTAACTCACATACAACTTCTACACCAGTCTACTGATTTTTGTTGAGAAATTTGTTGATGACAGGATCTGGGGTCAGACGCGACCGCAATCTGGTGACCGTCAAGCGTGTTTACATTTTCGCCTGGCTCTTCCCCGCGAGTCTCCGCAGAGAGTGCTCGCGCACCTCCCCAAACGGACGAGGCGTTTATACTCGACGCGCTCGCCTGTGAAACACCGAATACCACAATGACATAATTTTTGCCCCGCTCACCTTCGCACTCGGGCGGACGCGTCGAGTGTAAACAAGGCTTCAGTCCAGCCGCTGAAAACACCCGCTCTGAGGGGACTGACGTTGCCGGGATGCACAGGAACCTCCGCGCTAACTTGACCAGCCACTTTCCACTCACACTGCGCAGCAGCATTAGTTTAATGATAATCGATAACAAATTAACGTGATCGACGAAATTCTTAACGATCAATAATCGATCGTCGATTAATTGTGCCCATCCCTAGTGGGTAAAGCTGTTTTAATGGCATGCTAAAACTGATACCATTGATTCGCGCTAGCCTAGCACCGGCCAACTACGCAACTGGGACCACTGGATGAATTTTTGAAGAAAAAATTCTCTACTGATAAATAACACTAAGGCTCACTTGGAAATGAGGCCCGATGTCCAAAATTCCGAACCACCCCTTTAATATCATTAATATCTTTTATTAGGATACGTAACAAAAACTTTTAAGCTGGCTATGATTAACCGCTTGTTAAAAAAACGCAACTTGATCCTACAGAATTAGTCAATTACAGGCCGATCTCGAATCTACCTGTTCTGTCAAAGATACTAGAAAAAAGGCAGTATCTTCACAACTATGTTCCTTTTTAGAAAGAAATGGTATCTACAAGGATTTTCCATCAGGATTTAGACCGTATCATAGTACTGAATCAGCTCTCATTAGAGTCACAAATTATTTGCTCTTACAGTGGTGCTCAGAATTAATGGCACCCCTGGTAATTATGATCAAAAATGGCTGTAAAAAATAAATCTTCATCGTTTATCCTTTTGATCTTTCATTCAAAAAATTGGCAAAAATCTAACCTTTCATTGAAATAAAATAATTGAAAATGGGGGGGGGGAAATCACATTATAAAAAATATTTTTCTCCAAAACACGTTGGCCACAATTATTCATACCCCTAGAATTTTTTATGAATAAAATATCTATGAAGTATATTCCCATTAATATTTACCTTTTTTAGCACACCAGGGTGACTAGGAACATGAAATTGTCCAGCTATGACTTCTTGTTTCACAGGAGTTTAAATATGAGGAAGCACAAAGGCCAAATTCCCTTAATTCAATTCAATTCAATTCAAGTTTATTTGTATAGCGCTTTTCACAATACACATTGTCTCAAAGCAGCTTTACAGAAAGTGCATTTCAGAAATGTACAAAGAAAAATACAGTTAGTTAATCATGTATAAATTTAGGCATAACATATCGCCGGTGTTTAGTCGTCTCTTCACAGGCGTCGAGTCGTCTCTCCACAGGCGTTTAGTCGTCTCTCCACCGGCGTTTAGTCGTCTCTCCACAGGTGATTGGGGCATCTGAAGTCTTCGTGAGAGGCTGGATACAAACTGGAGCTGACGAACGCTATTTACCTCGGGACTAGCGTCCCGAGATAACAGCAGAAAGACAGAAGGGAAATAATTAGCATAGCTGATGTTCATAATATTAATGCATTCGAACTGATTCAGAAGTAGTATAAAAGGTAAGCATTAAGTGAATGCTTGGTTAAAGAGATGCGTATTTAATCTAGTTTTAAACTGGGACAGCGAGTCTGAGTCTCGAACAATATCAGGAAGGCTATTCCAGAGTTTAGGAGATAAATGTGAGAACGCCCTCCCTCCTTTAGTAGACTTAGATATCCTAGGAACGACCAGAAGCCTCGAATTTTGTGATCTTAAAGAGCGCGATGGATTGTAGGGCGATAGAAGGTCTGTTAAATACACAGGAGCTAAACCATTTAGAGCTTTATAAGTCAATAGTAATACTTTGTAATTGATACGGAACTTAATAGGTAACCAGTGTAGAGATGATAAAATTGGTGTTATATGATCATATTTTCTTGATCTAGTAAGAACTCTAGCGGCTGCATTTTGGACTAACTGTAGCTTGTTTATTGAGGATGCAGGACAACCAGCTAATAAAGCATTACAGTAGTCTAGTCTCGAGGTCATGAATGCATGAACTAACTTTTCTGCATCTGAAACAGATAGCATGTTACGTAGCTTAGCAATGTTTCTAAGGTGGAAAAAGGCTGTTCTTGTAACATATGATATATGATTTTCGAAAGTCAAGTTGCGGTCTAGTATAACACCCAGGTCTTTTACTGTAGTGGATAAAGTAACAGGACATCCTTCTAAATTAAAGTTGTATTGTAAGGGATTTTGTGGGTAGTTTTTTGGACCAATAAGTAATAACTCCGTTTTATCTGAATTTAATAGCAGGAAATTACACGTCATCCAGCATTTTATATCTTTTAGACACTCTGTCAAGTTAGATAAGTTAGTGTTTTCATCTGGTCGTGATGAGATATATAATTGAGTGTCATCAGCATAACAGTGAAAATTAATTCCATGTTTTCTTATAATATTACCAAGTGGCAGCATATATATTGAGAATAGCAGAGGGCCTAGGACAGATCCTTGCGGCACTCCATAGTCTACTGATGTTATCTTTGATTTTTCCCCATTTAAACAGACGAAATGGTAACGGTCTGATAAGTACGATCTAAACCAGCTTAATGCCTGTCCCTGAACACCAGTGTAGTTTTATAGTCGATCTAAGAGTATTTTATGATCTATAGTGTCGAACGCAGCACTAAGATCAAGTAGAACTAGTATTGAGATACAGCCTTGGTCAGAGGCTAAGAGTAAATCATTTGTAATTTTAACTAGCGCAGTTTCTGTGCTATGATGCGGTCTGAATCCCGACTGAAATTTTTCGTAGATATCATTTTCTTGCAAGAAAGAGTACAATTGAGCGGACACAATTTTTTCTAGTATTTTAGACATAAATGGAAGATTTGAGATGGGTCTGTAATTTGCTAGGTTATTTGGATCTAATTGCGGTTTCTTAATGAGAGGTTTTATTACTGCCAGCTTGAATATTTTTGGAACGTGACCTAAAAATAAAGACGAGTTAATAATATTGAGAAGAGCTCTTCCACTGCAGGTAACACTTCTTTAAGTAGTTTAGTGGGTATTGGATCTAATAAACATGTTGTTGGTTTAGATGCAATGATTAGTTTATTTAGTTCTTCCTGTCCTATAGTTGTAAAGCGGTGTAGTTGTTCTAGAGGGGCCCTAATTGAGGCCGAGTCATAAGACACCATAGAGGATTGTACATTTACAATTGTGTTTCGGATGCTTTCTATTTTCTCATTGAAGTAATTCATAAAATCATTACTACTATATTGTAACGGAATATTTTGCTCTGGAGATGTCTGATTATTTGTTAGTCTAGCCACGGTGTTAAATAAAAACCTTGGATTATTTTGGTTATTTTCAATTAGTTTGCGGATATGCTCAGCCCTGGCTGATTTTAGAGCCCTTTTATAACGTGACATACTGTCTTTCCACGCGATTCTGAAGACCTCTAAATTAGTTCGTTTCCATTTACGCTCTAAGTTACGAGTTTCTCTCTTTATAGCATGCGTAGCACTGTTGTACCATGGTGTTTTAGTTTTCTCTCTAACCTTTTTTAATCTAATTGGTGCAACAATATCTAGTGTACTAGAGAAAATGTTGCTCATACTGCTAGTCATTTCCTCTAGTTCATCTGTTTGTTTGGGTTTACTGAGCAGCTGAGATAGATCAGGTAAGCTATTTGAGAATCTATCTATAGTGGTTGGAAGGATTGTTCTGCCTGGTCTATAACGTGGTGCAACATGACAAATTTCAGCAGTGCGTATTATGCAAGTTACCATGTAATGATCAGTGAGATCGTCACTTTGCGGTATAATATCTATATCGGTTGGATCGGTTCCATATGAAATAATTAAATCTAGTGTATGATTTAGACGATGAGTGGGACCATCATCCACTCATTAATCATTCATCACAATGAGTAAAACCACAGAACATGGTTCTGATGTGCATCTAAAGATTGTTGAGCATCACAAAATAGAAAGTGGATGTAAGAAAATATCAAAAGAATTAAAAATCCCCATTTCCACCATCAGGGCAATAATTAAGAAGTTCCAATCATCTAAAGTTGTTACGATTCTGCCAGGAAGAGGACGTGTGACTATATTTTCTTAATGGACGGTGAGGAGGAAAGTTTGAGTGGCCAAAGACTCTTCAAGGATCACAGATGGAGAATTGCAGAGATTAGTTGAGTTTTGGGGTCAGAAAGCCTATTAAAAAAAAAATCAAACAACCCCTACATCACCACTTGTTGTTTGGGAGGGTTTTAAAAAAAATGCTCCTCGCTCCTCCAAATACAAACTCCAGCATATTCAGTGGTCAGACACGACTGGATCTTCAAACGGCGCAGGGTTCTGTGGTCAGATTAAACTAAAAAAAGAGCTAATTTGCCAGCAAACACGCTAGATGGGTTTGGTGCACACAAGGATAAAAAGTATCCCATGTGTACAATTTAATATACCATTGGATCTTTAATGTTGTGGGCCTATTTTTCTGCTGGAGGTCCTGGACTTCTTGTTCAGATACATGGCATTGTGGATTCTAGCAAATATCAACAGATAAAAAAATCAAAACCTGACGGCCTCTGCTAGAAATCTTATAATGGGCCATGGTTGGATCTTCCATCAGGACAACTATCCAAAACAAACATCAAAATCAACACAAAAATGTGTTAGGGAGCACAAAATGAAGCTTCTGCCATGACCGCCCCAGTTCCCTGACCTGAACCATATAGAAAATGAGTGGGGTGAACTGAAGAGAAGCAGCACAAACATGGATCTGGGAATCTGAAGGATCTGGAGAGATTCTGTATGGAGGAATGGTCTCTGATCTCTTGTCAGGTGTTCTCCAAACTCATCAGGCATTATAGGAGAAGACTCAGAGCAGCTATCTTGGCAAAAGGAGATTGCAAAAAGGTATTTAATAAAAGGGTATGAATAATTGTGGCCAACGTGTTTTGGAGAAAAACATTTATTTTATAATGTGATTTCCCCCCCACTTTCAAATCTTTTACTTCAATGAAAGATAAGGATTTTGCCAATTTTTTGAATGAAAGATCAAAAGGATAAACGATGCAGATTTATTTTTTATAGCCATTTTTTATCATATTTACCAGGGGTGCCATTAATTCTGAGCACCACTGTATCATCCGATTGTGGTTGTATCTCTCTATTAGTGTTACTCGATCTTAGTGCTGCATTTGACACTATCGACCACACCATTCTTTTAAATAGACTTGAATATGATTTTTGGCATTAGTGGAATTGCACTAGCATGGATTAAATCATACTTATCTGACCGTTATTAGTTTGTAGCAGTAAATGAAGAGATGTCTTATCGATCAAAAGTTCAGTATGGTGTACCACAAGGCTCAGTACTAGGGCCGTTGTTGTTCACTCTGCACATGCAGATATCATGCTTAGGAGATATCATTAGTTTTCACTGTTATTCTGATGATACTTAGCTCTATATTTCTTCCCTCCCTCATGAAACGTATCAATTCACAAAATTAACGGAATGCATAGCAGATATAAAAAACTAGATGACTAGCAATTTCCTACTACTTAATTCTGAAAAAAAAAACAGAGATTAGAATTATTGGATAAAAACCTTCCTCACGTTGTAACAACTGCTTTTAAAGCTACATAAAGAAGAGTGCCCCTAGTGACAGGATTAAATATTGCACTACAGAAAGCAAATGGGGTAACACTTTATTTGAAGGGGTGTGCATAAGACTGACATGACACTGTCATAAACATGACATAACACCTGTCATGAACATGAAGGAGTCTTTATGAATGTTTATGACTGTTGTCATTAAGTGTCATTCGGTAAATTATGACACTTTTAATGAAAAAGTTGACATTGTTTAAAATGTCTTTGTTATGACAACTTGACATTAACAAAGACAAAAAATGTCTTTGTTATGACAACTTGACATTACACAAGACAAAAATGTCTTGATTATGACAACTTGACATTAACAAAGACAGAAATGTCTTTGTTATGACAACTTGACATTAACCAAGAAATCATAACCTGTCAACCTGTCACAAATATATCATAACAGGTCTAATTATCAAACTGAAGCATTTCGCTGTGTAATAACCCTTAATGACATCTTTATAACTAGTACAATGTGTTCCACTTTACTTGAGGACAGGTAATATTCATGACACAGTTATAATGGTGTCATGACGGCCAAAGTTGTGACAGGTTGACAGGTTAGGATTTCTTGGTTAATGTCAAGTTGTCATAACAAAGACATTTCTATCTTTGTTAATGTCAAGTTGTCATAATCAAGACATTTTTGTCTTGGGTAATGTCAAGTTGTCATAACAAAGACATTTTAAACAATGTCAACTTTGCATTGAAAGTGTCATAATTTACCGAATGACACTTAATGACAACAGTCATAAACATTCATAAAGACTCCTTCATGTTCATGACAGGTGTTATGTCATGTTTATGACAGTGTCATGTCAGTCTTATGCACACCCCTTCAAATAAAGTGTTACCGCAAAGGGTACAAATGTAACTGTAAAACTGTTATAACGTAATAACCTAGAATACTGTCTAACACTTGATGGCTGCTCTGTCAAGTCCTTGTTCGTCGGTTAGGAACCTGGGTGTGCTCTTTTATACCAATCTTTCATTTGAAAATCACGTGTCTAGTAGGCCTCTAAAACCGCATTTTTTAATCTTAAAAATATATCTAAATTACGTCATATGCTCTCAATGAAAAATGCAGAACAATTAGTTAATGCATTCTTGATATCAAGGCTAGATTATTGTAATGCTATTATGGGTGGTTGCCCTGCACTCTTAATAAACAAACTACAGCTGGTCCAAAACGACCATGTGACCAGGCTTATCAATCTTACCAGAACCAGGAAGTATGACCATATTAGCCCTGTTCTGTCAACACTGCATTGGCTCCCTATTAAGCATTGTATACATTTTAAAATATTGCTGATTACTTACAAAGCACTAAATGGTTTAGCTCCCCAGTACTTGAGCGAGCTCTTAACACATTATAGTCCTTCATGTCTGCTGCGATCTCAAAATTCTGGCTAGTTGTTTATACCTAGAATATCAAAATCGACTGCTGGCGGTAGATCCTTTTCCTATTTAGCACCAAAACTTTGGAATAGTCTTCCTAACATTGTCAAGGAAGCAGAAACACTCGGTCAGTTCAAATCTGGACTAAAAACACATCTCTTTGGCTTAGCATACACATAACACATTATAGATTGCTATAATTCAATGTTAGGCTGCATAGTTTAGATCAGCCAGAACTGGGAACACTTCTCATAAATCCTGATGTACTTGGTACATCATAAGAAGAATGGCTTCTACGCTAATATTAGTCTATCTGTTTATCCCAAGGTTTACCCCAGTCCGCTGGATTCAGACCGTATCCAGATCTGAGGAGGGACCAGTGCCTGGATGCGACGACAACGCAGTCCTGAAGTGTCAGCTAGTCTCTCCCCATGAAGGCCTCCTTGCTTTTACCTCTGTACAAATAAAACATTGTTGGCATAATTCCGGTTTGCGTGGCTATGCAGACTCGTTAAAAATGTATGTATTATACATTTGTATGTATTATACATTTTTAAGGCCAGACAAGTAGTTTGTTGAGGGTTGATTTG
Organism: Chrosomus eos; assembly: GCA_036326025.1. Lineage (NCBI taxonomy): Eukaryota > Metazoa > Chordata > Actinopteri > Cypriniformes > Leuciscidae > Chrosomus > Chrosomus eos. Next base: position 30,668,922 of record CM070832.1, read on the forward strand.
TGAAGAAGGACTACACGCCTGCGCACATATATATTCAAATGCACATACCTATCGACTGAACACATGATGCACATGTGCACGCCGCCTGCGTTTTCGCGGGTTTGCGTTTTTGAGGTTTGCGCAGAGAAAACGGATAATCGTTTTCACCTTAAAACCTATTTCAGGGAGTGTGTTCTCGAGACACCAGGCACTGTTTTGTGCGGATGGGCAGCCGGAGCGCTTTAGGGGTTTTTCTGTTAGAACGGTGTCGTGTTAGCGGCCCCTAAGTTAATAACTAATGATCTTCGCAATGGAAGTGAATCAACTATCTTTAGCTGGACAATAACTTTGTCAAACTTACCTAGTGCCAGGAAACGAAACTGCCAAAATATTGTTTCCCAAAAATGCCCTATGTGTGCCATTGGACAAACTGTTCCAAACTATAGATAGCAGCAGCTTGTCCAATGACACAATCTTTGATATAATGGACAAATTGCATTAAATTGCATTGCATTATCCAAGTGCATTAAAATCATTTGTGATCATTAGTGAATATTACTTAATCTTATATTACAAGCAGAATCATTGCAAATACTCTCATGGATATTTATAACTCAGTACATACATAGCCACGTGCTTCTTACGGTTAATGGTGCATTGCTGCCATACACCAAGCATCCAACGTGCATTAAACCCATGTCACGCATAGCAACCTTGCCTCAGTTGGACATTCAGACTTCCAAATGTTCCAGCCTCCAGCACTCGGTTAGGCCAGGAGCCAATTTAACATTGATAATTGGAAACTTGAGCCAGGAATGAACAGCGGTCGGTGACAAGTTTACTACGGTGATAAAAAATAGACTATCTGACACTCACAATGAGCAAACAAAATGGCTGTGTTTGACCAGCGCTGCTGATCAATCTGCTCACAGATCACACCATCTGCTTGTCCTCGGGTTTGATCATAAGGTGAGCGGGAGAACCACATACAATCTGGTTATTAATAGACAACAATGAGATTGCATGCAAGCAAATAGAGACTTTTCTAATAGGCATCGTTCACCCAAAAATAAACAATGTGCCATTATTCACTCACACTCATGGGGTTCCAATGATTTTCTTCAAACACAAAAGTAGACGTTCAGCAGAATGTTAGAAGAATTTCAAGTTTTAAAATAGTGAAAACAAACAATCACAACACAATATTTTAACACTGGCTTTCTTTGTAATTATTTTCCAAGCAATTTCTTGGTGAAAAGATTTTCAGTTTTTTCAGTTTATAGCAATTTGTGTTTTAGTTTAATTAATATTTTGGTTTCACTTTTATTTTTATATTATTTTTAATACATTTAAAATATTATTATAAAAATAAATTTTATATTTTTTATTATTTATTTTAGTTTTTATTTATCTCCAGTTAATAATTTTAGTGCTTCAACTTCAACTTATTTTAAGTTTATTGCCAACTTTTTGTTACACTTTTGTTTAGTTTAAGTTTTTCAACTATATTTACATATTTTTATTTCAATTAACAGATATGTTTTTAATAGTTTTAGTTAATGACAACAACCCTGATTTCTTCTAAATAATTTCAGAATGAGCACCCAAGACAAGGTCAATTACAGCACATCTAAGCTGTCTATGATTTTTTTAATGGATCAGAATGAATGTTTCTTTATGAGGAGCAAAATCCAGACATATGGGTGATCAGTGCAGTTTAAATCATTCTGCATCAACCATCCACAAGCTCTTCGGTCATTGAGTCTGCACATCATTTCTAATGGCTACAAAATTCACAGATAACTGAACTAACTTCATGTCACTATGACTATCGTTTTGCTGTGAAACATTCTTTTCAATAGCTATATTAAAAGTGAATGAGGACTGAAGCTTTAAGCACCAAAATGACAAAAGAAGAATTATAAAAGTAGTCCATTGGTGTATAGAAGAATATATACTATTCATCATCTTCTATACTGTATATTCTAAGGCTGCATCACATGTTTCCTTTGCAGAAAGAGTAATCCTAACATTTTCTGTGAAATGTTCAGTGAAAAATCCATGCAAGATATGGAGTTTGGGGTCAGTAAGATGTTTTAATGTATTTGAAAGAAGTCTCTTTTGCTTACCAAGGCTGCATTTATTTTGATCAAAAATACAGTAAAAAAACAGGAATATTATGAAAGATTATTACAGTTTAAAATAACGTTTTTCTATTTGAATATATTTTAAAATGCAGTTTATGAATTTTCAACATCATTAAGCCAGTCTTGTGTGACATGATCCTTCATAAATCGTTCTAAAATGCTGATTTGATGCTCAAGAAACATTTCTTCTTATTATTAAGGTTGAAAACAGTTGTGTTGCATCATATTTTTGTATAAAACACTGAAAAAATGTTCTGCATTTTTTTTAAATATTTGACGAGCTCAATAATGACACTTATTCTGTTGAGCTGCTTAGCTGAAATTGAAGTTGTTTAATAATTGATGAATTTTGCAATATTAATATTGTTATTATCCTGTTTATAAATGAGGCTCCTTTGAAACAATCTTGCATTAAGCATAATATAAATTGTGACTTGATGTGATTTGAAATTGAAATCTTTTTTAACATAAACACCCTCGCTGTAATTTTTGATCAATTTAATGCATCCCTCGTAAAATCAATAAAAAAAGCATAAAATAATTTAAAAAATCTACAAAAATGTTCAGTATATTTTTATGCTTATTAAAGTATGTCACGGGTCTAACTATGGCTGTAGCTCAATTCCAAGAATGCAAAGAACGGACTTGCATTCTGGTGGAGATCGGTCTTGCCTGGCTCCCTTGAAAGAACAAACTCGGAAGGACGCGAGGATACAGAACGCATCTTTGTGAGAATTGAGATGTGCTGCTCAACTGCCCATATCCCAGCATTTCTCCAGGTCTTTATCGCTTTATTCAAATTAAGCAAAATGTTTATTTTCACAAGCCACCATGTATTTGCGAGTTCATGCGTTCATGAGTGAAAACAAGAATTTTAAAGCTTACAGGCTTCCGTCCGCAGAGTCTTCGGGGATTTCTAATGGTTCGATTCTCTCATACCAGTACTCGATGCATTCTCGATATCAAGAACACATCCAGTACGGGGTACTTTCATGCATTCTCTACTTGCTTTCTTGAGGATTGGGCTGCATCCGAAATTGCATATTTTTTTGAGTAGGTAATTATTTTGAAGAAGTAATTTCAACCGCTAAGATGTATAAACTATATACTCAACTCAACTCAACTTTATTTATAGAGCACTTTCAAAACCACAAGTGGAACCAAAGTGCTGTACAGAAGGTATAAAAGAAAAAAGTAAAAACAAAGACATAAAAACAATGCAAACATATGACAAAAACTTACAAGGCATTGTCAAATGCTAACGAGAACAAGAAAGTCTTAAGCGCACTCTGAAAAGCACCCAATGAAGGACAAGTTTTTACAGACAGAGGAAGGTCATTCCAGAGCCTGGGAGCTGCAACAGAGAATGCCCGATCACCTTTACATTTTAAATGGGATCGCGGAACCATGAGAAGCAATTGATCATTAGAGCGCAGAGATCTACTGGATTGACAGCGACTGATTAAATCAGTAACATAATCAGGTGCTAGGCCATGCAGAGACTTGAAAACATACAACAAAGTTTTGTATCGAATTCTGTATCGTATGGGTAACCAATGTAATTTAATTAAAACCGGAGTAATGTGCTCTCTCTTCTTAGTGCCAGTTAAAAGTCTGGCAGCTGAGTTCTGAACGAGCTGTAAACGGGAGAGAGAAGCCTGACTCACACCCAGATACAATACATTACAATAATCCAAACGGGATGACACAAAGGCATGAACAACTTTCTCCATATCCTCAAAAGAAAGGATAGATTTCAATTTAGAAATTGATCTAAGATGGAAAAAACTATTCTTAACGACAGCATTGATTTGCCGGTCAAATTTAAGCTCAGAGTCAAAAATTACACCAAGGTTCCTCACGCTAGACAATTTTTTCTCAGGAAGCAACCCCAGGCAGTCATCATCCACACAGCCCTCATTTCCAAATAAAATCATCTCGGTCTTATCCTCATTTAATTGGAGAAAGTTATTCGCAAGCCAACACTTAACTTCGGCCAAACATGCATGGAGAGACTGAATGGCACATTTATGCCCATGTTTCAGTGGTAAGTAAATTTGAGAATCATCCGCATACAGATGATACTGAATCCCAAATTCTCAAAATCGAGCCTAGAGGGAGCATATAAAGGGAAAATAAAATTTGTCCCAGTATAGAGCCCTGTGGAACCCCACACACAAGAGGGGCAACAGAAGAAAAATAATCCCCTAAACTGACTGAAAAGGTCCTATCCTTCAAATAGGAAGAGAACCATTTCAGGGCTAAGCCCTGAGTATGAATAGTATATAGTATACACATAGTATAGTATACACATATAGTATGAATGTGTGTAGTATGAATGTAATCCAGACATACTACATTTGCCATGTTGTCATTATCCAACCACCTACCAGTGTCAATAGCATTGCATTACTCTCATTCACAAATCCTCTCCCGTGGCCTCATGGGAGTGTCCATCATATGCACACTTCAGAATCTCGCCAGAATTAGAAGGTCATCCGGGTACTTTTTGCCTACTCTGTTCTGAGTACTGTGAATTCGGACATACTTCTTTTGTCATTCTGTTTTTTTCGCCTACAATATAATAGGGAAGAAGGTGTTTTCGGATGCAGCCTTGGAATTAAACTTCAGCGGTTGATGATGACTTAGTACGAGAACATGAGGATTCAAGATAGTTTAAGAATGCATATTGAGAAACGGCCTATGTTTTGGAACAGATTTCTACTTTCTGTGTATTGTCCATTGACCGTTCTCTGCGCACATCCGTATAATTAGCAGTCTGAGGGGGGAATGCAAACCCTCACGAGAGTCCTGTGAGCGCACTCTCTTTAATCAGACAGACATGCTTCATCTCAACTCAAATCCAACACAAACAATCCTATCTGTTCAGTCCAAATGTGCACCACATAACTATGTGTCTTGTCCTGCCATTATTGTCTGCCGTTTGGAAATTTTGTAGCTGTAACGAGAGAAATCAACATGCACACACATCATGCAAATGGCCAAGTAATGTTATGTTTGTCTTTCAAGCTTTTCAGATGTCATGTCTGCATTTTACAACTGTTGACACAAAACCGTGGTCTTCAAATCGTGATCAAGGTTCAGTAGAGCGAGCTAGACAGCGGAGTAGAGGGATTTGTAGAATGACAGACATGTCTGTCCAATTTATTGAGCAGAATTTGACACAGTGCAAAATCAATTGTGTGTCTCCGGCATGTCATTTTGTGCCCCCGTTCTGAGAGGTTTTCAAGGAAGAATTGCTGCCCACATTCACTAGGGTGGCAATTATCATCTAATATACATACAGAGAAAGAAATCTGCTGTTGACTGGGCTTTTCAGATTAAAAAACACAATATCGCTGCTCTGTGCTGCCTATCCATCTATATCACTATTTCCATCTTTAATATGCAAAGTCAACTATAATTAAGTCAAAGACTGTGAGGGAACAACATTTTATTGGACAAAACATTTGCATACGCCCCTGAGTGTAGGATGAGTCATCAATATTTTTTTGTCTGTTTTTCAAGAAAAATAACATTTTTAATTTTAAATGCATACATCTGTGAAGAGTTAATTGTATATACTTTTAGCATATAGTGTTAACAGACTACACTGCAAAACATGTTATTTTCTAGTACAAACATCTAAACATTCCTTAATCAAGGTACATTTACTTGAGAAGCAAAATAAGATATTAAGGGCCAGATTAACTAAACAGAGCAAATTAGCATGAGAGATCCCACAGAAGCGCAGAAATTAACAAAGTTCGGGAGGAGTTCACATTCAAATTATCTATCTAATCATCACGTCATTCCAACCAGCTGTCAACAATGAGTAATCAACATATCACCAATAAGCAAAATGAGTTGAGGCCTATATACACACATTCGAATCACCTATGTTCCTTGACAGTTTTCAGCATCCCTCCACCACCCCGTCTCCTCACACTTGCCTGGTTACGGTAACGCTTCCTTTTACAGTACAATACTTACAGTGTACTTACAGTGTACTTACCTAGAAAGTACTGGCTAATATAAGGTAAGTACATGGGTTAGGGGTAGGTTTAGGGGTAGGTTCAGGGTTAGTACCTAGTTATTACCCGGTAATTGTAATTACTAAAATAAGTACTGAGTATGTACATGGGTAACTGGACTGTAAAAGGAAGCGTTACCGTTACTTTCCTAACCAGAAATAACTGGGGAAGACTCTGGGTTCGGACCAAATCGGACAACACGCCAAATACGCATATTACTTTACTCTGATCTGATTATTTGTAAGTGTGAACTCGTGGAATGAGTAGAAAGTTCTGTGCGTGATCTACTGACGACGACGCGCAAATTAAAGAACACAGACGCAGCCGAAAAATAAAAATAACCTTGTCCACACCTTTTCAGCGCTAATTGTTTGACTACATGTGTTTTGTAAATTCTGACAGTAGTTTTTTAAAGCTACACTGTGTAACTTTTTTAGTTTATTCTTAGCTAAAAACACTTAGTTCTTTCAAAAATTTATGTGCTCATTAGGGATGTGCAAAGTAGCCGGTATTTGTATCTGTATTTGTATTTGTTGAGGGGGGAAAAGTATTTGTATTCGTATTTTTATTCGGGTAAAATGTAGGGGGGGGGGGGGTGGGTGGGGTGACTAGCTTTCATGACCCACACACGCAAGGTCTCTCGCTCTCTCCCTTACTGCCGTGCGCGCGCTACACGGTTTGAAGCAGTTCTGTCTCGCATGCGCTCTCTAGATTTACGTGAGATTTTAACTAATTTGCGGACATCAGGGAGCCGCTATCAATATGCGGGAGATTCCCTGAACTTCCGGGAGTCTTGGGATGTCTGCGTGCCATATAACTCCCACAAGTGCATACAATTCGACACACCTACACAAGCATTTTTTTAACCTTTTAAAACCGAACGTTAACGTTACTCTGTCAACTGCCTGTTCATTGTCTAAATTACCGAGCTAACAGAGCTACGTACACAGAGCGAACATGAGAGCATCCGACTGCAGACGTCAATAATGCAGCGTAATGGAATAATCTCCCGATCAAACTCCGCTTCCCGTTATAAACTGCCTCCGGAACCCAGTTAAGGTACACAAATCTATTCAACAAAAATAGTGAAGCAGTTAAGTGTTTTTTCGCTGCAGCCGAGCCCTCTCTGTTACTGTGTGCAGCTGTCAGTCACCTCTTCCTGAACGTTACTCACTCACTCTAATTCGCTCATCCGGGCATGCGGTCTCGTGAGAAGACGCATCTTTTTGATATAAAGTTTTTCTTGTTCCCGAATACAAATATTTTTTTAAGTATTTGTTCGAAATAAGTATTCGTAAAAAACACGTTATTTGTGCCTTTCCGAATACCGTATTCGGGTTCGGCTCCACCCCTAGTGCTCATTAATGTATATTTACTTCGTTCAAGTAATAAAGTATTCTCGTGAGTGTATAATATGCCATTGAAAATACATACGGGTAAGGGGTTCTAATGTCGGTCGCCATGTTGCCCCTCCATCTTGAAAGTACATTAGCCAAAGAGGGACATACAGCTTCGCCTTTCGCGTATCACTTGAAGGAACACTCATGGACGAGGTCGAACTTGAAGCCATGTTAATCTTGGACTACATTGGCCACCGTAGGAGTTAAACCGAAATCGGAATTGAGAGGAACAGAAACTAATATTCACTGGATGGTCATATACCTTTTCACCGCTAGATGGGGGTAAAAATCACACAGTGCAGCTTTAATGCCAAAGGAGGGTTTTTGCTGGCGCAAGCTGTTAGTAGGCTATATCTTGCCCTAAATCTTGTTTTCTGAAAAAGGTTAATCAAAATTTCTAACGTGCCAATGGGGTCAGAAAAATGCACAAAACTCTATTTAGATTCTTGTGTATTATATGCTGCAATTCTAACTAATAATGTTACGAACTAGATGATAAGTAACTTTGTTTTATTTATTCACCAAAGCCAATTTGTTCTCTCATTTGGACAAATTGTGGTCCCTGATGGCCACAACAACTCATCTTTGCATAAGAAAAGAAGTGATGTGAAATTGTGTTGTTGCCCATGACAATGCTGTACAGCAGAGAGAGAGAGAGAGAGAGAGAGAGAGAGAGAGAGAGAGAGAGAGAGAGAGAGAGAGAGAGAGAGAGAGAGAGAGAGAGAGAGAGAGAGAGAGAGAGAGAGAGAGAGAGAGAGAGAGAGAGAGAGAAGTAAATGGCAGGATAATGATTCTGCTGAGAATATCTGCTATTTACAGAAATACACAGAATGAAGATGAACATGTAAGCAGCATTTCAGGGTTCCATTTTCCAAACCATTAGCCTTGAACACTGCATCAGGATATCTAGTGTCTGTCTCAGTCGGACTGATCCCAGACCATCTGATGAATATTACTCAAAAATGAGAGTTTTTCTTCAAAACATCAAGCTCTAATGTGATTGGCCTTACCAGGAATCAGCTTTATTATATCAAGGAAAAGTTTCCGGCTGCTACAATGATTACATTTTTTTATTGTTTGAATTTGGCACAAAGTGGTGAGCCATGACTGAAATGCTCCTTTTATACCCAATCATGATACCCACACCCATACTAATTCAAATGCTTATTGTGTACTGTTTTAAAAGAGTTTAACTTGGATATTCTGTAATCTTTTCACTTTTTTTTAGCATCTGTCCCAACCTTGTAGATGGTATCTGCGAGGAATTCCAGTCAGGATTTAGACCGTATCATTATTTACATGAGTTACAAATGATTTTCTCTTATCATCCGATCGTGGTTGTATCTCTCTATTAATGTTACTGGATATTAGTGCTGCATTTAAAACTATCAACCACAAGATTCTTTCGAATTGATTCTAATAGACTGTACATGCTACCCTCGTGAGATCTCATTAGGAAGCATGGCATTAGTTTTGACTGTTATGATGATGATACTCAGCTCTATATTCCTTTGTGCCGTGACGAAACATAACAAGTCACAAAATTAACGGAATGCATAGTTGAAATTAAAAAAAACTGGATGACTAGTAATTTCCTATTTCTTAAAAGGTTGTTTGCAGTCACGTGATTGTGATGACGGGAGAAATTCAGATGGAGGGCAGGAAGTGAAGAGCGCAATGGACGAGATGGAGGAAAGTCCGTCCTGTACTACTTTAGACGCGATTACAAAAGAAAGATATAAACAAAAATCGAAACATATGTTGGACGTGATCCTTACATTATGAAGAGGAGCGATTTTTTAACTGAATTGAAACATTTGCCTGCCATCGAGGCGGTAGATATCAGCAACTACCTTGTCTTACAGACATACTTTGACTTTACAAAGTCAGGAAACTGGTACGTTACACAAACATAGCCACATATATTGTATTAACTCACCTTTGACGAAGTGATCACTGCACACACCAGCATTTTCCGATTCGGCTCCTCACAACCGCAGACGTAGGTTTGCAAGCCATTTTTTCCTGTGTTTTTCTGTCAATTTCTTTGATTTTACCCCCTTTATGAACAACAACTTTTGGTACACGATAAAAGCTCTTCGTGGTTTCTCGGTTTGATCGATTTGAGCAACCATAAATGACGTAAAACATAGCCATTTTGAGTTCCCTTTCGTCCTGGGAACTCCGACGTGTCGTCGGGGGAGTTCCCTGACGAATTGGGATCACGCTAGGGAGACCAATCGACTTCGAGTGAACTAAAACGAGCCAATAAATATTGGCATGCAAGATTTGCATTCCGCGACCCGCCTGCCAGTGCGGGTATAAAGGGCGGAAGCAAACGCATACACAATGCTTTTTGCTTCGGAGCCGACCAGTTGTGTCCTCTGAGTGGAATGAGCTTGTAGACTGTGAGTCTGCTGTTTCCTGAGAGTCTCTCTGTGCTGGTGTGACGGCGCTTCAGCGGTCTTCGCGATCTCCCGTCTGCTGTCTGTCTGTTACTACACGCGCTGTGTTTACAAAGAGCTGTTTTAACAGCTGGTATACGGTTGAGTGCACGCAGCGGGCTTGCAGTTTCCCCGCTGTGTTGCCGCGTTGATCCCTGTGTGCTTCAGCACAACTAGAGAGTATTTTTCTCTGAAAGAGCAACACTGGTGAAGATCGCGTCCTTTTCAGGATGACGTTTCACCTGTGTGTTTCTGGATGCGGTCGTTTCCTGTCCTCATTGACGGCCACGATCACTGTTTCACATGCCTGGGCTTAAGCGTGTTGAGACTGCGTTCGTGGGTGGTTCGTGTTCTCTCATGAGAACATGACCACGTCGGCGCGTTGTTCGTCTCCCCTTTCTCGTAAAGGCTTGAGCCGTTCAGCGTGCCGTGTGCCGTCGAGCCGCCGGCTGACAGCGCGGTTGTCACGGCAACCCAGCGCGCGTCATTCGGCGCTCTAGATGCGCGGTCAAGACTCAAGTGCCTCAAACGAGGTGGAGTCCCTTTGCATATTCCCCGATCTAGTTCCTCTTCTGCACCAGAAGAGGGCTACTTTGGCTAATAGCATTGGTGATCTGAGGATTACAGTGGGGGTACCCCTCACTCCTCTAGCGCATCGCAAACATGCTGAAACTGTGTTCGTGGGTGGTTTATGCTCTCTTATGAGAGCATGACCACGTCGGCGCGTTGTTTGTCTTGAAAGAGCTTTCAACGTGCCGTGTGTCATCAAGCTTGATGGCCACGTTCACTGTTTTGTGCATGCCTGGGGTGGAATTACTGGTGGTTCTCATGAGGAACCAAGTGTTTCATTCGGGGCTCCAGGGGAGGATCAGATGTCGATCGCTGCATCGGAGAGAGGGCTGTTACACTCTGGATATGGTGATACTGAGTCCCACTGTAATGGTGTGTGCACTCATGCTAAATCAGGTCCAGACTTGACAGCCACACTTCCCGGGCTACTCTGGGGGCGCAGTGCAACGCGTGTCGCCTTGCCCCGCCCCCGTGCTTGCCTGGATGTGTGTGAAAAACTTTTTGCAGTATGGAGGCATATTGGTGCCAAAATCTGTGAAAAATTTTCCTCTCTCACTACCCTTGATGGTGGTTTTGCTAATAGCAGACCACCTCTTCCCTGCATGTGATGGTCAGTGTAGACCAAAAAACACGCAGTGCACAAGGGTAGTTCTGAGTCGGGGTTGAGCTGTGCTTAGTGACTACCGTGATTTTAGTCACAGCACTGGCCCTCGGTCAGACGATGTTCACACTGTGGTCCAGAAGTTTCCCAGGGCTAACCTTGTAGACGTACGAGACATCGCCAAAGTTTCTTTCTCGATGCTCCTATTTCTCAAGGTTTGCCCTGTTTCGGTGACACTGTTGGAGACTGTGCCCAGCGGCTCTCCACAGTTCAGAAGCAGGCTGAGGAAACTACGAGCTTGACTTGATGTGCTTCCGAGTCCCTCTTGCTCCTCCTCAGTCTGTTTGTCGCCAAGGGTGTCAGTCCCCTGTGGAAGCTGTCACAGCTAGCTCTACTGTGACGTCTAGCTTCGCAGGAAGACGGCGCCACCTGTCTCGGCAGCCCTGAGACAGGTGACCCAGCGTTGTAGGGAATTGCTCTCTCGGAGACGGTGCACGCACCTCTCCCTCCCCCCGGAGGAGGACGGGGTGGAGTATCTTTCATTCTGTTCCGCCGCTGGCTCCCCGGAGTCCAGTGGTACCCTCATTTCTAGAGCAGTTTCTTCCATCTCTGGGTCACGAGGGTGCGGACTGCAGTGAGCAACGCTCCCATGCCTTGCCACTCCTTTCCCCCTCTTCCATTTCTTAGATGTCAGTGACGCCGCCACGGCCTCGTCACTCTCATCTCCCGCTGGGCAAGGTGGTGCGAAAACCTGGACTCGACGCCCTCGGGCCTCGCTCCTCATTTCCCCTCCTTTCTTCGCCTCGGGACAGCCCGCAGCCGAACGCCTCCGAGCCTTCCCTGCCGTCTGTTCCTCTGTGGAAGCAGGTAGGTGTTGCCCCGCACACCCAGACCTCTCTCTCGGCCGCAGTAATGCCTCCGGAGTCTGGTCCCTGCCTTCCACCTCGCTGCCCCTCCGCTGGTACGCCGGTGGTCCGGGTGGGTTCGTTGGTACGATTCTCAAAGCCTGGCTAGCGCTTCTGAGGCCGTCCCGCTGGCTCACCCGTTCTATCCGGCTCGGCTATGCAATTCAGTTTGCCCGCCGGCCTCCCAGGTACAGTGCCCCTGTCCTGAGGAAGGAGATCGACGTCCTGCTGGCGAAGGACGCGGTCGAGCCGGTTCCTCCAGCCGAGATGAGGTCTGGGTTTTACAGCCCTTACTTCATTGTACCCAAGAAGGGTGGGGGGTTATGGCCAATCCTGGACCTGCGAGTTTTGAATCGGGCCCTGCACAAGCTCCCGTTCAAAATGCTCACGCAGAAACGCATCTTCGAGTGCATCCGTCCCCGGGATTGGTTTGCAGCGATCGACCTGAAGGACGCGTACTTTCATGTCTCGATTCTCCTTCGACACCGACCTTTTCTTCGGTTCGCGTTCGAAGGTCGAGCATACCAGTACAAAGTCTTACCCTTCGGCCTGGCCCTCTCGCCCCGCGTCTTCACGAAAGTCGCAGAGGCGGCCATTGTTCCCATGAGAGAACTTGGCGTTCGCATTCTCAACTATCTCGACGACTGGCTCATAATAGCTCACTCGCGAGATCTGTTGTGCGAACACAGGGACCTGGTGCTCCAGCACCTCAGCCGCTTGGGTCTTCAGGTCAACTGGGACAAGAGCAAACTCTGCCCAGTGCAGAGGATCTCTTATCTCGGTATGGAGTTGGACTCGGTCGCTCAGACTGCGCGCCTCACCGAGGAGCGCGTCCAGTCAGTGCTCAACTGCCTCAAGTCCTTTCAAGGCAGGTCAGCGGTCCCACTGAAACAGTTTCAGAGGCTCCTGGGGCATATGGCAGCCGCAGCCGCGGTAACGCCGCTCGGTCTGCTCCATATGAGACCGCTTCAGCGCTGGCTTCACGATCGAGTCCCGAGATGGGCGTGGCAGAGCGGCACGTTCCGGGTCAACATTACCCCGCACTGTCGCCAAACCTTCAGTCCTTGGTCAGACCCTGCGTTTCTACGGGCCGGAGTGCCCTTAGTCCAGGTCTCCAGGCATGCTGTGGTTTTCACAGATGCCTCTGCCAACGGATGGGGGGCCACGTACAACGGGCATGCAGTTTCAGGTCTGTGGACGGGGCCTCAACTGCATTGGCACATCAACTGCCTAGAGTTGCAAGCAGTACGCTTAGCCTTGTCGCGCCTCAAGGGGCTGCTTTTACACAAGCACGTACTGGTCCGTACGGACAGCACTGCGACCGTTGCGTACATCAACCGTCAGGGTGGTCTACGCTCCCGTCGTATGTCGCGACTCGCCCGCCATCTCCTCCTGTGGAGTCAGAAGCATCTGAGGTCGCTTCGAGCCATTCACATCCCTGGTGTGCTCAACCGTACAGCCGACGAGCTTTCACGGCAGCCACCTCTTCCGGGAGAATGGCGACTCCACCCCCAGACGGTTCAGCTGATATGGGAAGTCTTCGGAGCCGCTCAGGTAGACCTGTTTGCCTCTCCGGACACGACTCATTGCCGGTTGTTTTACTCCCTGACCGAGGGTTCTCTCGGCACGGATGCACTGGCGCACAGCTGGCCCCTGGGTCTTCGCAAGTATGCGTTTCCCCCAGTGAGCCTTCTTGCACAGATTTTGTGCAAAGTCAGGGAGGACGAGGAGCAGGTCCTGCTCGTTGCGCCGTATTGGCCCAACCGGACTTGGTTCGCGGAACTCATGCTCCTCGCGACAGCCCCTCCTTGGCCGATTCCTCTGAGGAAGGACCTCCTTTCCCAGAGACGGGGCACCTTGTGGCACCCGCGTCCAGACCTCTGGAGACTCCATGTGTGGTCCCTGGACGGGACGCGGAGGTTCTAGGTGGCCTACCGCAGGGTGTGGTAGACACCATCACTTCCGCCAGAGCCCCCTCTACGAGGCGCCTCTATGCGTTGAAGTGGAACCTGTTCGTCGAGTGGTGTTCTTCCCACCGGGAAGACCCCCGAACTTGCCCGATCAGAGTCGTGCTTTCCTTTCTGCAAGATGGGTTGGAGCGAAGGCTGTCTCCCTCCACCCTCAAAGTGTATGTTGCCGCAATAGCCGCTCATCACGATGCAGTAGAAGGTAAGTCATTGGGAAAGCACGACCTGATCATCAGATTCCTTAAGGGTGCCAGGAGGCTGAATCCACCTCGTAGTGTGCACCCCTTACCCTCTTGGGACTTGACTCTAGTGCTTAGTGCACTTCAGATGCCCCCGTTCGAGCCCTTGCCTTCAGTCGAGTTAAATATCTTGTCTATGAAGACAGCTCTCCTGTTGGCTTTGGCTTCTTTTAAGAGGGTAGGGGATCTGCAGGCATTTTCGGTCGACGAATCGTGCCTAGAGTTCGGACCGGGCCTTTCTCACGCTGTGTTGAGACCCCGGCTCGGATACGTGCCCAAGGTTCCTACCACCCCGTTTGTGGATCAGGTAGTGAACCTGCAAGCGCTGCCCCTGGAGGAGGCAGACCCAGCCCTAGCTTTTCTCTGTCCCGTCCGCGCTCTGCGCTGTTACGTGGACAGAACGCAAAGCTTCAGGACCTCAGAGCAGCTCTTTGTTTGTTACGGAGGCCAGCAGAAGGGGAAGGCTGTCTCCAAGCAGAGGTTGTCCCACTGGCTAGTGGATGCTATCGCCCGGGCTTATGAGTCCCAGGGCGTGCCTTGCCCACCTAGGTTGACGGCACACTCTACTAGGAGTGTTGCCTCCTCCTGGGCTTTGGTGCAAGGCGCCTCGCTGACAGACATCTGTAGAGTTGCGGGCTGGGCGACACCTAACACGTTCGCTAGGTTTTATAGCCTCCGTGTTGAACCTGCTTCCTCCCGTGTACTCGCTACGGCCGGTAGCGCGAGGAATTAGGTTATGTCGGCTTGCTACGCCATTCCCGCCCCGTGGGCCGGATACGTGCGTCTTTTACTCCGTTGGTTCCCCAACATACGGCTAACCTCGTGAGTTCCTCCATCACCCCTTCGGCACCAGGCGAGGCGGATCGCCCGGTGCCAGGTCTATTACCTCTCGTAGGAGTTGTTATTAGACTGGGTGGCCTTAACAGTGGTCCCTTCGGTGACCCATTTTTTCCACGTTCCAGCTACCCTCCGGGTTAGCTCCGTGTCTTCCTCTCGACAGATCCCTCTGTCGTCCTTGCTGAGTACGCTCCCACCCCTCGGGCTGGGACTACCTCAAGGACTTCCGTATGTTTCACTACCCCACGGGTTAGTACATACGTGTATTCCAGTGCCTCCCTTCGGGCGGGCCGGGGGTCCGTAGCGTTCCCTCCTACGGGTTGGGCACGCTTTCCCAGTGTTATCCAAATCCACTGAGTGGTTCTTGCGGAACAGCAGTGTGATTTTCCCTAGCTAGCTCCCGCATCTTGTTCAAGAAACTGCTGCAGGGTAGCTTAGCTGGGCGCTGGAAGGGGTCAGCACCATGGCGTGTTTGTAGGGATCCCAATTCGTCAGGGAACTCCCCCGACGACACGTCGGAGTTCCCAGGACGAAAGGGAACGTCTCGGTTACATATGTAACCCTCGTTCCCTGAGTACAGGGAACGGAGACGTGTCGTCCCTTCGCCATGTTGCTGTACCTTCGCGGAGGGCTGGACACTGTTCGGCTCCTCAGCGAAAAAGCATTGTGTATGCGTTTGCTTCCGCCCTTTATACCCGCACTGGCAGGCGGGTCGCGGAATGCAAATCTTGCATGCCAATATTTATTGGCTCGTTTTAGTTCACTCGAAGTCGATTGGTCTCCCTAGCGTGATCCCAATTCGTCAGGGAACTCCCCCGACGACACGTCTCCGTTCCCTGTACTCAGGGAACGAGGGTTACATATGTAACCGAGACGTTTGTTATAGTGCTTTCTAAATATATAAAATCACTTCCTGCCCTCCATCTGCATTTCTCGCTATGGCAAGCAGTGACGTGACATCTTATGCAAACAAGCTAAAATCAGAGATTCTAATTATTGGACCAAAAACCTCCACAAGTAATAACTTAGAATACAGTCTCAGTCAAGTCGTCGTTGACATATAGGAACCTGGGTGTGCTCTTTGATTCCAATATTTCATGTGAAAGCCACATTTCTAGCATCTGTAAAACAGCATTCTTCCATTTTAAAAATTATATCTAAACCACGACATTTAATCTCAATGACAAATGCGGAACAGTTAGTTCATGCGTTTATGACCTCAAGGCTAGATTATTGTATTGCTCTTATGGGTGGTTGCCCTGCACGCTTAATACACAAACTACAGCTGGTCCAAAACCTAGCAGCTAGAGTTCTAACCAGAACCAGGAAGTATGACCATATTAGCCCCGTTCTGTCAACACTGCAATGCTCTCTATTAAACATTTCATGCATTTTAAAATCTTGCTAATTACTTACTAAGCACTAAATGGTTTAGCTCCCCAATACTTGAGCGAGCTCTTAACACATTTTAGTCCTATAATATTAGTCTGTCTATCTCATCCTTATCCCGAGGTTACCGTAGTCAGCCGGGTCCAGTCCATATCCAGATCATATAATGGACCTGCACCTAGACATGACGACAACACAGTCAGCAGAGATCCTGTCAACTAGACAATCCCCTGTGAAGACCTCATCAACATGAAAGTCACCAGCACAGAGCCTATGGCCAGCTTCGGCTCCATACCGGCGTGATCAATTATAATGACACTGTGGTGTAAGGGGGTTTACAGTCAAAGACCCAGAACCAGATATGAAGAATGAAGACCCGGAGTCAGAATTATAAAAAATTAAAGAGAAGTTTTACTGAAGATAGTTTGCAGTTTCATCAGCAGAAGTCAGCTTCAATACTCACACAGGAGTTCGTAGGCCGCCCCGCTTACAGTTACAAAGATCACAGCAGTTATACCATTTTCAAGGTCTAAGCTACGTCATTGCTTACAGGTTGAATGGTTCTCATTGGCTTAGAAATAGATAAACACAGTAATTTTCCACACACATACAGACAGACGGAAGCATATCTCCATCGATTATGCATCTGACACATTCGGACCCACGTCATGACCTTCCAGGTCGCAGATTTGGGTTGTTGAGCGCCAGCATGTCTCGAACAACAATTCACTCAATCTCCAATAATGCCAGTGATTCCTTAACCAAGAAGACTAACACACACACCGACACACAGCTTGTCCAAGGTTGGATTTAGCCAGGCTCAAACTATAAACATGAGAGTCATCTCAAAACATCAAGATAATGCGTTCTTTCTCTTAACTTTAGTATAACTGGAAAGTAAGGCTTTAACAAAGAAATGGTCCATTAAACTATAGGTTTTAACACGTTGAAGATCTTTCTCAAACACAAAACAAGTCCCTATTTCATTTCTGGAAGCTGGGATAAATAAGCAAGCACTTTTACTGCATTCAGATATCAAATACATACATTAAAGAATACATGAAAAGAATATTTCAGTAATTATACTGGTAACTTCTATAACAAAGTGAAATCTCAGAAGCCTAGAGAAATCATTCAACTCATTTAATATTTAGAAAGAAAAATATTGATTAATAATTTGATTATAATTACTCATCATTACATATACATTGAAGCAGCAGTGGATTTCAATCCACCCCCATCAGTGGTCATTCATTGGCCAGAGGAGAACTGCCCCCATCCCCCCCCCAACCCCACCCCAGTCACTATCCCCAGTTGGGAACTGTACTGACGCTATTGTATGAGAACTGAACTGAGCAGAACTGCTTTTTTTGCAGAAGTGCTTTATATTAAATTAACTAATTTATTAATTGATGATCTTTATAACGGAACTGAATCAACACTGGTGCTCCTTTAAGACCATTTACATCAGACAGTATCATTTAAAAAAATATGTATTACATTAACACACTCTGTGGTTGGCCAGACGGCCTTTTCATGTCTAAGTGGTTGGTTTTGCCTAAAATAATCTGCAACGTGCACAAAATGTTATGCCTATACAATAAAGTCTGCGTTAGACTTTGATATCACCCACAGCCACAGCTCTCTCTCTCTCTCTCTCTCTCTCTCTCTCTCTCTCTCTCTCTCTCTCTCTCCTCTCTCTCTCTCTCTCTCTCTCTCTCTCTCTCTCTCTCTCTCGTCAAGTTGTCGACACTAAACTCACAATGCAGAGGGCATTTACAAGCTGACAGCGGAGAAGAGCCACTGGCGTACAAACCTTCCCCTCAGAGAGAGCAATCATTCGGGTGGCGGGGTGCTAGACTGCCCCTTGTACTTTGTTCACGACCCATCCACTTCCTCATCTCAGACTGCAGTCGGAGTGACCGGTGGAGTGTACAGAGGATTTTTTCTAGCCATCAGCTTCCGTTGCCAAACTCTGTGGGCACCAAACTGCAGTCTTCCGTCTGCCTGGTTTGATTAGCGCCTTGGCACACGGTTACCCGCTGCTTTCTCACACGGGAAGCTTGGCTGCATCGGTCTCTGCGGGTTTCTTTCCAAGTAAACACCTTCCGCACTGAATTTAAGAATGCAGGCACAATCGCACACATAAAACACACCACTCCATGCCTGTGTTGTAACAGAGTCCTTTTCAAGAAGTGAAATCAAGTACCAAGTACATACAAACTATATTAATTTAGTCACCATGAAATCAAAATGTACAATTCTTTAATGGAATATTGCAGTATTTATATGATTTACCCATGCTCGTCATTATTATTTTTTTAAATGATGTGTCCTCATGATCTTTAAGTAAAATAACTTCCTATCCCTCTTGCAATGACATCTCTTCTCTTCTCTGATGACATGTATATTGGTGTGAGGGCGGGGCAACCTGTCACTCACATCAGATCCACCAATAGCAAACCACAACCATCCAATCAATTCCCCATGGACAATATCAAGTCTCATCCTTTCCTTTTTCCCTTGTTACAGAAGCAGTTTCACTTGAATATATGCCAGAAAATAGGGAAGAAAAGACTACTGCAACATCTATTTCATGCCAACTTTAAAATGTGTATAATTGCTTACTATATGGTGCATAATAAAACAAATTGGACATAATAGCTGCTTTTCCACCATTAGGCCAAAAGGAATGGTTCCAGTTATAAGCACACAATTACAAATCGTTCTCGGTCTGGAATTCTCAGCACGGTACAGTTAATAATGTTATAAAAAAAGGTAATAATGTTGTAAATAATGCTCAGTTTCTTGCACAAACTGATTGTTTCATTCATAAGACCTCAATGCAGCAGGAGCCATAGGTATCAATTTTGTTTTGCCTGTATGTTTTTTTGACATACAAAGTGACGGAACTAACCATTGACTTGCTTTATAAGAATAACCAAGAACCAAGGATTCAGATAAAAATCTTCTTTAGCGTTATACTGAAGAAGAAAAAGTCACCTACATCTTGAATCGCTTGTGGGTTAACAGAAAATTTTCATTTTTTGGGGGGATGAACAAGTCCTTATTTTCATTTGTTTAAAAAAAAGTGTGGTAACACTTTATGATAACTGCATGCTATGAATCATTAGTAAACCATTTGTAAATAGTTAATTCATCATTTATAAAACATTAATAGACATTAATAAAGCCGTTTATAAATACAGCTATTAATGCTTTAATCTTGGTTTATAAGCATATCTATAATGTGTTTAATAATTGTATTGTCATACTTTTAATGATTAATTTATAATTTCTAAATTATGTATTATTATATAATTATGGAGGGTGGAGGGTGGAGGCTGGTGATGGACACATGCGTTTGGTGTGAGAGACCCGGGTTCGAATCCACTGTGAGTCACCAAAGTGTCCCTGAGCAAGACACTTAACCCCTAGTTGTTCCAGAGGCGTGCGACCTCTGACATATATAGCAATTGTAAGTTGCTTTGGATAAAAGCATCAGCTAAAATGAATAAATGTAAATGTAAACATAGTAATAGTTACTCAGTGTGTTAATACATGTTTTATTACGCATTCCTACTGTAATTCAGAATTAATTCAGGTAGTTATACAACATTAAGTAGTGGTCAGTTAGCTATTTGTGTGAGCTCATCTAAAGTGAGGACTGTTTATGCCTTGTAAAGCATTTACAAAGGAGATTTAAGGCTCAGTTATCTTCTGCAATGCTGTTTTCTAATGTTTTAAAGTTCGTACTGAGGTAGTTTTGACACTGCGGAATATTCTATTACATTATTATTGTTTTATAAAAATGTATTTGTTGTATTTTGGTACTCCTGTAATCCAGTGTTGGGACTGGTACATTTTTATTCAGCAATGTTTACACTGTACATAAATTTATTTGTATATCAGATTGCAGAGATTATCATTGTACTGCACAGTTATGTTTTCTGGAGGTGTACAGGAGTTTTGTTTTCTATGACATTGAAGAGGTTTATTTTTCATTTTATATCAAGTTGTAAAGTTTTATTTTCATCTTCAAATAAATATTTATATGTTCTGTATCTTTCTTGTGTGTTGTTTCAAGGCAAGGCATAGTCCTCACTTAGATATAATAGTTAACTGACAGCCATACTAAATGTTTTAAAACTACCTAAATTAATAATGAATTACAGTAGGAATGTGTGTTAACAAAGCATGTATTAACACACCGAGTAACCATTACTATACGTCTACATAATAAGATTTAAGTAAATTTAAATAATTTATTAATCATTTACTTACACTTTCTAAATGATCTTATGAACCACTGACAACTCCTAAATAACTGGTTTGTAAATACTATAATACATAATTTAGAAAGTATAAATGATTTATTAATAAAGTATAAAGATACAATAATTAAAAACATTATACTGTATGCTTATAAACCAAGAAGCATTATTAGCTTTATTTATAAACTGCTTATTAATGCTTTATAAATGATAATTGAACTATTTACTAATGCTTAACTAATGATTCTAACGTGCAGTTATTATAAAACTGTTAAAATTTGGGGTGAATTATACAATGACTGACTCATTGTCCCCAAAAAAACAACATGCAATGTTAGTTCTGATTAATGATACAACATTAGACATCAAAATGAATCAATCTGAAAAAAATCATAAGATTCGAGACACTGAGATGAATCTACAGATTCCTGCAAGCAATGCCTCCTGAAATGATAGCTGTGTTTTGTGTACTGTACCTTACACACAAATGTTCAGGCAGACAGAAGGTGTGAAGTCTATGCAGTTAGAGATGATGCTCTGTCGCAATGCTGAGCTCATATTGATCTATACTGGGATTCATTAGGTGTCACTGATATGATGCTCTGAGCATGTTGGCCACGCTTTGCTGTTTTCTACCCTTAATAGAAAGCATGTGTCAAGCTCTCAGCACGTAATGACCAGAGGTGCATATCACAAATAACAACCTGCCTTTTGAGAGTCAGCCAGCCCAACATCATTTCTCTCTCTATATTCTCATCCCAGCTAAACTCACCGCATGCTATTAGATCTATTTGGAGTGAAATAAGAAAGATTTCTAAAAGAGGCACTTTCAATGCACCTTGTCTAGGGTTGTAAAAATAGAGAGCTGGGAAAGTGCTCTTGTCATGGAGGATTCAGTCCATGGCAATAATAAACCAACCCGCTCAGCTGAGACGACAATTTGCCATCGCAATATAGAAAAGTGGTTTCAATGTACTGTGTGCATTTTATTTTTACTTAAACCTCATATATGATCTTTTAAAGACACGGAGAATCATTCTGAAGGCAACTAACTTGAAATTTAAACATATTTAAGTAAATATATATATTTTTAAATTATTTAAAAAAAACATTAAAAATAAAATGAATAAAATTAGTAATAAAAATAGGCCACATACACGTGTAATTTGGAGTTATGCTATTATTGTTCTTTTTTATCAATGTTCATTTTTCTCTATATAAGGCTAATATTATTTAAAAGTCTTATATGAAGTAGCAACAAAAACAGCATGTTTCATTCTAAGGGTGAAAAATGTTCATGTAAAACAAAAATGCATCATTTTAAGGTCATTTACTTCAGTCAGCATTACTGAATGACTTAAACTAGAATGTTAAAGTTGCTAAACAGCAGAAACCGTGGCAAACTTCCACTCGTGTGAAACTATAGATGGCATGTCTGAACCGCAAACGCTATTTAAAGTGTGCTGAATATCATATCCATCAAACACTACAGACAACTGGCAATTTTTGTCAAGCTGACAATGACATGAACTTATCAACAAGATCAAGTCAATGAAACCCTGCACATCTTAACCACAGAGAAGCATGGCACTGAACATTCACATCAAGGGCAATGCATTAATGAGCGTTAATGCATCTCACACACTCTCAGCATGGAGGAGATCCAATCCATTCCCATGCATCCGCACCTTCACATGAGACGGTGTTAAAAATGGCTGTTCACCCAGTGGAGTGCTGCTGGTTTAAGATAAAGCGGCTGAGTAATGCATTGCCAAAAGATTGACTTGTCAGCGCATTCACAGAAAGGTGTCTCAGAATGAGGATGGAGTGGAACTCACAGTAAATTATTCCGCCCGCCGCAGCCACCGGACCACAGCTTATCAAACTAATGCCAGCGGCTGTTGGGGTAGTCCGTCTTATGTTGTCAGCAACGCTAAGCGTGCATTACCACACCAAACGCTCCTTGAAAAAAAAACTTGTGTGTAAAGCACCTTGATGCTCCAGGCATTCATCTGAAGGAGGGTTATGCGCCACTCACAGCTGAAGTGAGGATGGCAAATTCAGTGTCTGACTTTAAATGGTCTAATCAGTTGGGGAAAATAATTATAAATTGAGTGATTTATAAATATAGAGTAAAGGCCCAGGTATACTTCGTTTTTCATGTTCTACTCCGTCTCGCACACGGATGAGTGTGTGAGCCTATGAAAGTACACTGCTTTGGCCATGAGCGCAGAAAAATGTGTTTGGTGCGTGCACACTATCTAGTGGACTTTCGCTGTGTCTGAAATTTAACTTCCCTAATGGTATGCGAAAAACAGTACACCAACAGTGTAGTATGTTCAAATTCATATGCTGCGCCCGGAATCGCGTACTGTCTGAGTAGGTACATTTGAATTTTAACTTACTTCACGATTGTTAAAAAAGTACATTCTATATAATATGCAAGTGTGTAGTATGAATGCAGTCAGGAACTACTAGATCTGCCATAATGTCATTAACATGTGACCTACCAGAGTCAGCTGTGTTGCTTCACCTCCATTCATAAATCCTCTTCCGCAAAATGTAAAATGTCCATCGAATGCGCACTTTCTGAATCTCAGAGTTATAAGTTATCCGGAAACTTTTCGCCTACTGTTAGGCTACTATGTATTTGGACATACTACACTTTTGGCGTACTGTTTTTCGCATACTATATAGTAGGTAAGTATTCGATTTTGGACGCAGTGATAGTATTCAAAAAACAGTAAGTGGAAAGTTCCGATACCACCCTGGGAATGACCTTTACTATCCGATATCTCCCATGAGGAGAGGATTTACGTCACACGGAGGCTAAATTATACTTAAGAAGCATTAATTATGCATTTATAGTTTGGGGAACTAATGAAGCTCTGAATGAATTGCAATTATATTAATATAAAAAAATATATATTTAATACACCGGGCTGTGTATATATGAGAAATAACTAAATGAATCGGACTGATCCACGGTGCACCAACCCACTCTTGCAGCTAATCAGTACACTCATGATGAGGATGAGAGCGAGTGAGCAAGGAAAAAAAGACTGTAGAAAGAGAGATGGCTGAGATATTACAAAAGAGGAAAAGGTCAGAGGAATATGATTTGATGAAGTCAAGAGCTAGGATCTGCATTAATATTGGAAAAGCTTTCCAGTGCTGGAGAGATGTTTAAGATTGGTAAGTCCTGAAAACAGAAGCAGAGGTTTCTATGTTTCTGCTCGATTACGTCACTCAGTAACATTGGTTACATCAGTTTCACAGAACCAAGGTATGCTGTTGTTGTTTCTCCAGAGCGGCTATATTTATAAATGAACTAAATTAATAACTTTGCAACTACATGTCAACTGTCATAAGAGTATTAGTAGACTGTATGTAAAATATCTGCTAACTCTTTATATTGATGGTCCCCCAACAGATATTCTACTGACTGACTATAAGTAACTTGGCAACTACAAGTCAATTTATTCTACTAGCCCGAACCCTAACACCTAACCATGACCTAACAGTCTACTGACAGTCTACTACAGTCTACTAATACTCTAATGACAGTTGGTTGACATGTAGTTGCAAAATTACTTATAGTTAGTAGAATGTCTAAAGTGGACTATCGAAATAAAGAGGAACCAAACAAAAAGTAGCATTGTAAATAGCATAAGTGTGCTCAGGCCCGGAACGTTAAGTGCAACTGTGAGTGTAGGCCAGTGGGGCAATCGCACCAGGGAACGGTACAAGACAGCGCCTAGTCTGAGTAAACCCTAAGAGAGCCTGTTGATTGACAGCTCAGTGTAGAATTGGGATGCGACACAATTCCTGTGGCCGACTTTAATAGTTTCTTTTATTCTTCCATCTTCCACAAGATTCTGGGGCTTTATGGGGGATCAATGCAGAGTAGCTGGTCATTTAGAAAGACTTGGCGCACAGGGCTCTCTTGCTGTAAACCTGCTCCTAATGGAGCACTTAAGCGACACATGCAGTACACCCGAGAGTCATTTACTCAGGCTTGCCGGTGTGGGAATAATCATTTAAAGCCGAGCTGAATGGATCAATGGAGTTGTAATTGTCAGAACAAACGGTTGGTTTCAAGGCTTCGCCGCCCTCTGTTTGTTATCAGCCTGATCTTGTAATAGAAATGGATTCAGTGTTCTTTTATCCTATCAGTTTTCATTTGACGAGGTTCTTTAATAACATGCGGTAACAACATCCCCTGCTGCATTTTATCAATATGCATTAGCGGTCTGCAATATCACTAATGTATATGACTGAAGGGTTAAATGAATCTTCTCCCGCTTAAAGCCATAGATTAGCACTGCTCTCTGAGCTACTATAAATTTAGTGAATTATTAATGTGGGGGAAATGACACCGCCTCCCCGTCGCACCCCAGCTCATCTGAGACCTGATTAAATTTAATCCGCAGAGTAATTCTTAATGCACTTACACTGAATTGACCATATGGTGACCATGAACTGTCTCACCTTTCATAAAATAACAAAGACATGGTATTAGCGGCATTTGTGGTTGAGCAAGAATGACACAGTCATTTAATCAAGCTTGTTGAGGAGTTTTGCTGTAGTTATTAAGTGATTAGACTAACAATGTTCAATGAAATGTATACAAAATGCACTAAACACAACTGGAAAAAACCTCCCAATGTCCTTGCAGCCACC
Source organism: Chrosomus eos (assembly GCA_036326025.1). Taxonomy (NCBI): domain Eukaryota; kingdom Metazoa; phylum Chordata; class Actinopteri; order Cypriniformes; family Leuciscidae; genus Chrosomus; species Chrosomus eos. The sequence goes on from CM070832.1 coordinate 30,694,391, forward strand.
CTAGCAACTGCTTTTCAGCATCCTACCAACCAACAAAGACATCCTATTAATCATCAACCACACTATTGCAACAATCTAGCAACACACTAAAAATCTCTCAGAACATATCATAACACCCTGGCAACTGCCTCTTAACATCTTCGCAACGAGCAAAGACACCATCGGCCACACTATTGCAACAATGTTGCAGTATCCTAGCAACCACCCTAGCATGCACTATCACCCTGGACCCCATAACAACAGTCTAACAATACCAGTGTAACTATCTAGCAACCACCCAGAACACACTAGTAACTGTCCCTCAACCAAAACCCTTGCAACCGCCCAGAACACCAGTTCCACAACTTCCTTGCAACCGTTTGGAAACACCACAGCAACCACCTTAAACACCCTAGCAACACCTTAGCATGCACCTGTCCACAACACCCTCGCAACTACATAGCACCACCTAGAAAACCCTAACAACTGCCTCTCAACAGTTCAGGTTCAAGTTCAGAATCACCCTAGCAACCGCACAACAACACAATTAAAAAATCTAGCTCATGCTTGAGTGCTCACTCAGTGTATTTTATGCATTTATATTTTACACAAGATCCTGCGAGTATCAGTTCATTGGTTGATGAATGTATGTTGTAACAAATGTGTAGCATATGTTCAACAGTTCCTCAAGCAAGACGACATTGAAATTCCCTGCACGCAACACAGGACCCATTTGCCTTTTGATTTCTATCAGTTCTAACAATAGACACTTGTCCTTTTCACATTGTGTATATAAACAGTCCAAAGAGGCAATTAATTGCTGTGATGCAGATGATTCCAGCGCAGGAAAATACTCTAAGCCCGGTGTGTAATATCATCTACATCTAAAGCAATGGAAAGGTTAGAGTAACAATTGGAACAGCACTTGCAAAGAACAGACATGAATAATTACTAGATTCTTCAAGGTGACATTTAAAAATGAATCTCAATGGGAAAGGGCACATACAGGAAGTCAACAAAAAGAGGCTAGGACAGGAACAGGAAGACAGGTAAAAATATTTATACAGACTTCTATAGCATGCCTCAGTGTCATTTAAGTGACCAGCTGACATGATACAGTAGTGGCCAAAACTGATGTAAGGAGGGGATATTTGTTTTTGATGACCATATGGGCCAGATTTACTAAACAGCCAAGTCAAGTCACCTTTATTTATATAACGCTTTATACAATACAAATTGTTTCAAAGCAGCTTTACAGAGATAACAGGAAAATAATGTTGTAATGGTATTGTTAAATTCAAAATTAAATGTTAAATGTCCCCAACTAAGCAAGCCAATGGCGACAAAGGCAAAGAGAGGCGAAAAAGGCAACAGTGGCAAGGAACCAAAAATTCATCAGGTGACAGAATGGAGAAAAAAAACCTTGGGAGAACCCAGGCTCAGTCAGGGGGCCAGTCCTCCTTTGGCCAACGAACGAACAGTGAATGATTATGATTCAGGCAGCATAATAGGTCAGAAGTCAGATGGGATCAGAACTTTCACGATATTTATCCAGTTTATCTGGTTAGGGTCGGAGTCATCACGCCGGTGTGGAGATGAGTTTTTTTGTTTGAGTACTGTCTGGTTGGGAACAGCATAGGCCTCTGGCCATTTTGTAAAGTAGTCCATCGTGACCACCACAAACCAATTTCCTCGAGGGGTCTGTGGAAAAGGTCCTAGTACATCTACGGCCGAGCGATCCATGGGACAGCCTACCAGGCGTTGTTGTAGCGGGCCATGAGACCATGGCGTTGGCCCTTTTTAGCCGTGCAGGCATCACACCGACGACAGAAGGACTCCACATCCCTATGGCAGGTGTGCCAATAGAACTCTTGCCGAACTTGTTTTAATGCTTTGTTTACTCTAAAATATCCTTCCAGAACCAAGCGGTGACAGGATTTAGACACTACTGTCTGCCACCTGGTTACGCCTGTCACAGGTTCCACGAATCCTCTCTGTAATCATCCCAAATTTAAGCCCAGGCCACACCGCATGGACCACAGTTCCCTCACCACTGGTCTAAAAGCCATGACCTCTTCCCACGTAGACCTCCTCCCAGCTTCCACCCAGTCGATGACTACCTGGAGCTCAGGGTCCATGCGCTGCTCAATGGCCCATGCTACATTTGAATCAGGCAGCAGTACACAACAAGACGCCTCCATCCCCATCTCCGGGGTCATGTCAGCCGGTCCCTGCATCACATATCCAGCCAGTCGCTCACATTGTGGACAGGATGCCATACAGGTAATAATAATACGACTGATTATACGATGCTAGTCCTAGAAAAGCCTGCAACCGCCTAAGGCTGCATGGGACCAGCCAACTGCAAACAGCTGCCATCTACTGATCATCAGTGGCCACCCCTGCCACGCTCACATAGTGGCCCAGGAAGGTCATGGCTTTCTGCATCAGCTGGCACTTCTCCGGATGCAATTTCAGACCAGCCTGGGATATTCTGGTCTTGACAAGATCGAGGGCACTCAGGGCTAATTCAAAGTCTTTTCCATGCACTATAATGTAGTCCAAATAGACCATCATACTTCTCTCGGAATACCCTGGAGCACTCTCTCCATAAACCGCTCAAAGGTTGCACAGACCAAAGGGCATGGTCTTGAATTGACAAAGGCCTGTCCTTGTCATGAAGGCAGTCTTCGGTCTCGCTTCAGCACTGAGAGGGACCTGCCAATACCCACTACGCAGATCTAGCAAAGAGAACCACTGGACCCCCGCGATCCGATCCAGAGACTCATCAACCTGCGGAAGCGTGTTCGAGTCCTTGACAGTCACCTCATTCAGCTGTCTGAAGTCGATGCAGAAACGCTAGCCTCCGTCCTTCTTAGGGACCAATACAACTGGTGAGGCCCACAGGCTTTCCGATGGCGCTATAATTCCAGAAGCCTTCATTTCTTCTAGGCAGTGATCTGCAGCCGACTGCCTCATGGGAGGCAACCATTGCGCACGTTGCCGGATGGGTTTATCCAATGCTGTACCAACTTTGTCAGCCCGACATCACTGGCTGAGGCGGCAAAGAGGTTATCATGGCGTTCCATCACTCGCCATAATTTCTGCTTCTGGTGTTCCTCTAAACCCTTCTCTCCCAAACAGCTTTTGCAGCTTGCATCAAAACTGGGCTCTCCACAACTTGACTGCAGTTCCCACTATCAGAGAAGGCAGGTGGTGGAACGGTGGAAAGCCCGACCACAGAGACAGAAAATGGTGTCTCTACAGACTGTAACATTGGTGACAAAGTGAAAGAGTTTGGACCTGGGACCCCCTGGGCTTGTGAGCTAGGATTCAGACAACCCACGTAGTGTGACTGAGGACCGGCCATATAGAATTAAAGGTGCCCTAGAATGTTTTTTTTTATTATTTTATAATGTTTCCTGGGCGGCCCTTAAAATGTTAGTATGTTTTTTAGATCAAAAATAGTCATAATTTAGAAATAAAAGGCATTTTTCCTAGCCTGATTTTAGTCTCTGATTTGAACACTCTGTTTGAAGGGGCATGTCTGCTGTGAGAACCGGCCACTGCTGTGATTGGCTGACCTGCTTGCATATGAAATATGACATGTGAAACTCTCTCGAATACTTTTACTACAGCTTTTAAATACGTTTTAACTATTACAGCTATCAAGATTACCGAATCGTGAGATGTTTTTAAAGTATTTAAATCTATTTCCATCACATAAAATGTTGCTGTGATGAGCATTGAGCAAGCAGATCTGTCTGTTGATCGCGAGACAACGCAGTTTCTCTCTCTCATGCTTTCACCAATGCAAACGATGTACATACAGTAAGAGCTTCGTTGTGCATTTGTAACAGCGTCATTGATTTCATAACGAGTTTGGCAAGAGAGATAAACTCGCGCTGTGTTGATTGTTCTTTGACTGCTTTCTGTAGGCTATATTTTATTCACTGAGAATTAGCCTATTTAACGTTAGTTACCGTAATTCCTCAAATAAAAACCGGTATTCAAATAAACGCCGGGCCTCTGATAGTGGCCGGGTACGTGGCCAACGCGGACAAATAAAGGCCGGTCTCAAATTAAGGCCGGGGGAAAATTAGTGTACACTCAAAGACGGACGCGTGCTTGTCATATATCACAACTACTATTCAGTGTTTTTAAACACGTTTATTTTAGGTTTCAGACATTTAAATAGATAAGATTTATAGCAAAACAATACATTTATAGTTTGTAAAATACACAATGGTGTCTATGGAAGCAGCAATAATCCATTCAAATATATTTGGCGACGTGTTTTATTCATATCAGATACACAGTGTAAGTATAAAGTTTACTCTATACTTCTCCCAGTTCACCGGCCACTTACTTTCATGCATTTCGGGAGAAACTGAAGAATTCACGCGCTGTGTAACGTACAAATCCAACAGACAGGAATCTCTGAACTGCGGTGCCGATCTCACGTTACAGATCAGGATCAATTATAAAGGGTTTTAAACGACAAAACAAACTCACTTACACTGAATTGAGAGTCAGAATAGAAGATAGTTGATGACATGGTAAGCAAGTTTGTTAATATTTAGAAATAAAAGCGCTACATCTGTCATACAGCGCTATTTTGGCTGTGGTGAACAGTGCCAAGCATGACGCGTCACCATGGAAACTTGGCTGACGGGCGGGCGGGGATCGCGAATTAGAAATAAAGGCCTGCCTCTAATAAAAGCCTGCTTCAAATAAAAGCCGGCTACCATCTGCAGTTCAGGTAAATAAAGGCCCCGGTCTTTATTTGAGGAATTACGGTATGTATGCTCGTTACTTGGAGTTTGCTATTACTGTACTAGGATCTTGCGCTGGATCTAACACAGTGTAAATTATCTTCAATAAAATCACTACTTACTGGTTGCAGGAATATAGTTGGAATTACCCCCTTCTTCAGTTTGAGACGCTGAGAGAAGCTTGATATTGTCCCAGGTTGGAAAATAAGTCCGTGGTGAAATGGGCAGAGCAAACTAACAACTTCGAATTAAACATGTTGCGGTATCCGATTATATATAAACATCATCCACGCCTGTTGACATTTCTTTTCTGTGGGAAGGGTATGAAAAGACCTCACATTCCCTGCACAGCCTGGAACATAGCATTTATTTCCATGATCTGCCATTTTCTCTCTGATCCTCGCTTGTTCCGATGGTTCGGCTGTGCAGTGCTTGTCAATGAGGGCTGGGATATGCAAATCTTTGGAGGCGTGATCCCCGACTGTTGCGTCACAGTCGGTATTATGTGGCGATTCGCCTGTTTTTCAGGGTGTTTTTTTAAAAACAAGATTTAAATAAGAAGGAGAAAACAATGGTGTTTGAAACTCACTGTATGTCATGTCCATGTACTGAACTCTTGTTATTTAACAATGCCAACATAAATTCAAATTCACATTCTAGGGCACCTTTAAAGTGAATTGGCACCAAACATTTTCCAGCTAGCGTTAGGATCGCTGGCCTCAAGTCCAAAACCACAGCTGCCAGGTGTAGGAAGTCGGTACCCAGGAGACAATATTCTGGAATCTCACATAACCCACATAACTGTACTGTGTCCCTCCACACAGATTTCCGCCTCACAACGGCCCATCAAAGTTGCTTTCTCACCCATGACAGTGACCAGGGGAAAACGAGTTGCCTGAAGGACCCTCCTTGTCAAGAATTTAGGATGAATAATGGTGACTGTAAAGCCAGTATCCAACAAGGCCTGCACCAGTTGTCCATCCACTTTGGCCTTTATTCGGCAGCACTCTACTCGACTAACCAAAGCAACAGACGATCCATAGCATTCTGGAATGGCTGATGGGCCGAGAGCACCTCCAGGTGTCTTAACTGTCCCAAAAACAACAAACCGTCCAAAAAGATGTAACATTAGACTAACTTTCTTCCACACCTCTCACAGTCCCCTCTTCACACACTTCCAGTTTTAGCCCCTCCCCCTTGACCATTTTCCTCCAGAACGCCTCCAGTAAGCATATTTATAATAGAGACTAAACAGTGTCAGCGCCACAATATTATATTTGTAAATATGATTATTTCATTAAATATGATTGTTTCATCAGTTTAGCTCGAAGGGAATTATTAATTAATTTATAGGACATTTAGAAGGAATCACTTATTTTACGTCCGAGCAAATGGCTCGTCCAATGCTCACCTAAACGTGCCGCAACTATCAGCTCTGGAGCGGAAATTAATATCCAAACTATAGTGAAAACACTATTTATTAGGGCTGGGAGGAAAAATCGATTCACCTAGCTATCGCGTTTTTTTTTTTTTTTTTTTTTTACGTTTCTAAAATAGATTTTTTTATTCCAGAATCGATAATAATATTCAAATTAAATTGCTTTATTCTTGTCATTGCTTGTAGATGAGGTTGACAGAAGTAAGCCACTTTTGTTCCAACAGAGGATCATCATGTACAGTCTGTATAAGTGTATGATTTAACTTTTCCCGATGGTCTAGTGTTGAAAAAAATTGACATATATTGCAATATCGAATCGCAATACTTGTAGAATCGCAATTCTTTAAAAAATTACAATACATATTGTATCGGCACCCAAGTATCGTGATAGTATCAAATCGGCAGATGAGTGTATCGTCCCAGCCCTATTTATTAGCACGGTAACTAGATCAGCAGTATAATAAATACATTTGTTAGCACATAACAAGAACACTTCTCTTTAAAGGGTCATTCCACCCATTTCAACATTAATCTTTATTGAAAGTGGGTCATACATGTAGTCGAAATGTAAAAGAAATTTTTAATTTGGTGCCCTCTTGACCGAGTAAAGATAGAAAATAACTTTAGGGCGCATTTGTATTTTAGACAACAACTCCCACAATGCACCACATTCCACAGCTCCTCAAGCCACTCCCACTAATCCAGAACAGCACAAACATCAGAGAAATCACTCTTCCGTCTACAAGGCTAGCTGCCAAAAGAGTTTGAAATTCATTTCACACAAAATGTCTAGTTAGTTGGATGTGGCGAGTCACAGGACGAGGGCGAGGGAACGTGAGAGGGTATAAAAGAAAAACAGGCCTGATTTTATGTTATGTTTTGTTTCTGTTGTGTGTGGCCAGCTGGCTTAAACTTTTGTTTTGTATTTGTTTATTTAAAATGTTTAAATGTTCACCGGTTCCCGCCTCCTTCTTCCCACAACAACGAACCCGTTAGATTGGCAAACTACATTAGTGAATTACTCCTCGTTTGTATTTCTTTCTATATGGTGAATTATTGACATGATACCTGGATGTTCAGTCAGAACATATGCGGTGCAAAACTAGGATAGTTCACATCACACCACAAACGTCCATGTGCTCGTCTGATTCAGAGATTTCGTCCAGGAGAAATTGCCATCGTTGAAATTCTCTGCAGTAGACGGACTCTATCTGTGTCCGAAGCGCACAGCGAGAGCACAGGCACCAGCAGTCCGCCCAGCTCGAGCCAGTCCAGGCTCCTCATCCGCGACAGGCAGCCGCCTCCTGTTCCTCCATCAGCCTCAGCTGCTCTTCACTATAATGCGGCACGTAAAGATAGCCACGAACATCGGATTCGAGCAGCAGAATTTCAAAATCCTCTTCTTCCATATTACGTTCAGTTTCTTCCGTCATTGTCGTAACTTAATATCTCCACAGCGCTTGTTAGCTTAGCTTATAAACAAGATGGCTGATATTGATTTCAGTATCTGCAAGTGAAGTCCCACCCACTGATCTGTGATAGCTCTGTTAGCGCATTAGGTCCAACCCCTATGGGCGGGTTTGAAATGGTGCTTGTAGTCTTTACAGAAATCTCCCCCTCTTACACTTACTGGGTTTCTAACAATGGAAAGCTTAATGCAAATGGGTGAAGTGTCCCTTTAAGTACAACACGTAAAACTAATATCTAACACAGTGATTCCCAAAGTGGGGTACGCGAGCTGCACCAGGTGGTGCCGTGAGGAAAAATTTAATGGCGGTCTGTTTTTTTAAGTGGGATTTTTCCATACAATAAAATAAAAAAACATGAACAGTAAACATTTCCTTTGTAATCGCTTTTATTTTAAATAAAACAAATATAATTTATTAGTTTTTGATAGAAACGTAGAAGACAGCTGCTGTCTTCTACGCACTACTGCTCTGCACTGCAGCCGCTAGGCTATATGTCACGTGACAAATGTGCATTTCACGCGTTGGCTGGCGCTGAGCCAGTGCTGTCATATATCACAACTATTGAGTGTTTTCAACCACATAATGTTTATTTTAGGTTTCAGACATTTAAATACACATAAGTAACGTTACTAGCAAAACAATGATTTTGATTTTGCTGATTTCTATGGAAGCGGCAATCATAATCCTTTTCATTATAATAAGACGACACGTTTTATTCATATCAGATACACATTGTGTTTCACATTTTACCCTATTCTTCTCCCAGTTCACCGGCCTCTTATTTCATGTATTTTGTGAGAAGTGGAGAAATTGACGTGTTGTAAATCCAACAGATCTGATTCTCTGAACTGTGGCACAAACTAACATGCGCATACAGTTCAGCTACGTTAACGCGGTCATTATGAAGGTGTTTAAACAACAAAACACATCCACTTACACATATTTGACAATCGGAATATCAGCGTTTCATGCTATAGCTAATACATTTGTGAATATTCTTGATAAAAAAGGAAAAATGACATAAAAGCAGATTATCATTCATTCTGCGCTGTGTTGTGGTTGCGCTGTGTCATTTGACAAGCAATGACGCGTCAACATGGAAACATTAAAGTGACAAGTTCTAAATAACGGTCGCCATGAAAAATATATGCGCCCCGGGCTTCAGCCCCTGGGACTTTAGTGTTGGATCCCTGTATGCACGGCGTGTTACACTGTGTTCCCCATAGCGTAAGATATTACGCAGTACGAGAGATACTCTCGTAAGAGAACGTACTCGGTTACTAACGTAACCTCGATTCTCTCTAGAGAGGGAACGAGTACTGCGTAATATCTTACGCTATGGGGAAAACCTCTTTTCCACGAGATATTGAAGCCAAAAATTATCCTTAATTTTTAATCAATGTAAAACGCTTTGCAGCAGCAAGCAGACATAGGCGAGACAGCTCGCAGGCCTATTGGCTGCCCTGCGGCAAAAGCAGCAGCCTATCGAGAGAGGCTCTGCGTGACGTCATGACCAATGGGGGCACTTCGCGCCCATTCCGTCACGTCCCGCCAGAAAGGGCGTGATCTCGCCCTATAAATAAGCTCGATTAGGCTGATACAAACTGGTTTTCATCGCCGAAGCGAACCAGAGCGTATTCCAAGCACGGCAAGATACGCAGTACTCGTTCCCCTCTAGAGAGAACCGAGGTTACGTTAGTAACCGAGTACGTTCTCTTACGAGAGTATCTCTCGTACTGCGTAATATCTTACGCTATGGGGAACACAGTGTAACACGCCGTGCGTACAGGGATCCAACACTAAAGTCCCAGGGGCTGAAGCCCGGGGCGCATATAGTGCATAATCACAATAGACTCACAGAGAGTGAAGGAAGAGAGGCTAGAAGCGTCATTCCTTATAAAATAGCATCCAGAGGAGCTAATCATATGACAATTAAACCACGCAGCCAGGGTGAAAGCTTTCAGCCTAAACTGGGTGGCCATAGGTGTGTCAACACACATGGAGCTGCTGTATCGGTCAATGAGCGATACGCAGGTCAAACTCAGTATCTGGGCCGCACAGCGGGGCAGATAGCACTGAATTTCTAGACCACCAAAAGCTTAGCATGTAAGGTGGGTACCTCCAGGTTATAGGTCAAACTCAGTATCTGGGCCGCACAGCGGGGCAGATAGCACTGAATTCTAGACCGCCAAAAGCTTAGCTTGTAAGGCGGGTACCTCCAGGCTATAGTGTTTTATAAATGTAGACGGCGAGGCCCAGCCCGCGGCCGTACAGATATCTTGCAGGGTGACCCCGCTAGACCATGCCCACGAGGAGGCCACGCCTCTCGCGAAGTGTGCTCTGACACCCAAGAGCACTGCAGGCCCTTAGAAGTGTAAGCCAGCGCTATGGCATCGACTATCCATCTGGATAGGCTCTTTTTTGAAGCGGCAAGTCCCTTGGAACGCCCGCCAAACAAAACAAAAAGCTGCTCAGTCTGTCTGAAATCAGACGAGCGGGACACATAAGCTCTTAGTGCCCTGACGGGGCAAAGGAGACTTGCGTCCTTCTCCTCATTGAGAACCGGAAGGGCAGACAGGGAAATTACCTGGGCCTTAAACGGTGTATTGAAGGATTTCGGCACATACCCGTGCTTAGGTTTGAGTATGACCTTTGAGACATTAGGCCCAAACTCCATACATGACGCGCTTACCGAAAGCGCTTGTAAGTCCCCTATGCACTTCACTGAAGCGAAAGCCATGAGAAACACTTTTGAAAGACAGGTGTTTCATGTCCGACAAATGGATCGGCTCGAATGGGGCACCTTTCATGGCCTCCAAGACCATGGAAAGGTCCCACGTCGGGACTGAAGGGGGCCTGGGAGGGTTTAGCCTCCGAGCTCCCCTGAGGAAACGCACAACGAAGTCGTTCTTTCCCAGCGACTGGCCAGACACCGATTTTGCAAACGTTGCTATGGCCGCCACATAAACTTTGAGCGTGGATGGGGTCCTGCCCTTATCCAGCAGCTCTTGAAGGAAGGAAAGCACTTCCGTAACCCCGCAGTCTACGGGTGAAAAGCCATTGGCTTGACACCAAGCAAAGAACACAGACCATTTCGAGGAGTAGAGCCGTCTAGTAGAGGGAGCTCTAGCCTGCGCGATCGTGTTTAACACTCCCTCTGGGAGGTTAGCGGGTACCCGTTGATGGCCCATGCGTGCAGGACCACAGATCCGGGCGAGGATGCCAAATCGAGCCCTCCGCCTGAGAGAGGAGGTCTCTCCTCAATGGTCCAGGCCATGGGGCAGTGCTGGTCAGCTGCATCAGGACTGGGAACCAAGTCTGGTTTGTCCAGAGCGGAGCCACGAGCAGCACTGGGCATCTGTCTTCCCTGATTCGTTCCAACACCTGAGGCAGGAGCGAGACAGGGCGAAAAGCATATAGGGGACAGCGGGGCCAGACATGGGCCAGCGCGTCTTTGCTTTTCGAGAAAAACTTCGTACAATGAGCGTTTGAGGGACGCGAATGGGTCCACCTGCGCTCTGCGCTGGACCGTCTGCGGGTGCAGCGACCATTCCCCTGCTGGGACGTTGTTTCTGGACAGTCTGTCTGGTCCCACATTTAGGTGACCAGGCACATGCGCTGCTCTCAGCGAGAGCAGGTTGTGCTGAGCCCAGACCAGGAGGTATTCCGTCAGCCTGTAAAGGTTTCGGGACCTGATGTCGCCCTGGCGATTTATGTATGCCACCACTGACATGTTGTCCAACCGGACCAAGACGTGGTGGCCTCTTATCTGGGGACAGAAGCGCCGTAAAAAGCGCCGCTTTGTCGACTGCTATCATCTCCAAGCAGTTTATGTGAAGGAGCTTTTCCCGTTCTGACCACAGGCCAGCTAGCGGTCTTCCCTCGAGCAGTGCTTCCCACCCCGAGGTGGAGGCGTCCGTAGACACCACCTTCACACTCGAGGCGGTCCCCAGACTCACACCTGACTGATACCAGTCGGTTACTTTCCAATTTCCAGAGCTGAAACGTACTGTAGGTCGACCCTGAGGCGAAACAGACCCGCAGTCCATGCCCGGGGCGGAACCCGCGCTTTCAGCCACATCTGCAGTGGGCGCATGCGAAGCGGGCCCAGCTGGAGTACAGAGGCTGCTGAGGCCATTAGGCCCAGCATTTTCTGAAACCTTTTGAGCGGGACTATAGAGCCGTGGCGGAAGGATTTCGCGACGTGCTGAATATTTAATCCGTGCTCCGGTGACAGGTGTGCCGTCATGGACAGCGAGTCCAACACTGTTCCCAGAAAAGAAATTTTCTGACTGGGAGACAGCAAGCTTTTCGCCCAATTGACTGTAAGGCCCAGTTTCTCGAGGTGCTCGAGTAATGCGGCCCTGTGTTCTATGAGCTCTGATTGTGATCGAGCTAGAATCAGCCAATCGTCCAAGTAGTTCAGAACTCGTATGCCCTGAAGTCTCAGGGGTGCGAGAGCCGCGTCCATGCACTTCGTGAATGTACGGGGGTGCTAAGGACAGGCCGAACGGCAGGACTGTGTATTGATATGCCTGGTCCTTGAAGGCGAATCTCAAGAATCGCCTGTGATGGGACGCTATTTGTATTTGGAAATAGGCGTCTTTCAGATCTATTGACATAAACCAATCCCCTTGGCGCACTTGCGCAAGGATTTTCCTGGTCGTAAGCATTCTGAACTGGCGCTTCACAAGTGCTCTGTTCAGCTGTCGCAGATCTAGAATGGGTCTGAGACCCCCATCTTTTTTCGGTACCAGAAAATATCAGCTGTATAGGCCCCCTTCGCTCTGAGATAAAGGTTCTATAGCCCCTTTGCTCAGTAGTTTCGCTATCTCGGCTTGAAGTAGATGAGATACTTCGTTTTTCACCGTAGTTTCGACACGTGCCGTATAACAGCGGGACGTCGAGCGAACTGTAGCGAATAGCCTCTCTTTATAGTGTTCAGCACCCATTCTGATACCCCGGGGAGCTTTGACCATGCATCTGCGTGAATAGCTAGGGGTAGAATGAAATCGTGTGAATGAAATGAAAGTGTACTGGGAACACAACGCCGTGTTTACAGCGTTCGAGGCGGGGGGCGCACTGATCACAGCGGGCAGCCTGGCCGCGCTCAGCTTCTCTATGGCGGGTCGCGCAGAGAAAGCGAGCGGGGCGAATCCCATGGGATTCGGCGTGTCTGTGAGAGAATGTGGGCGCGGGACTGCAGGCACATTTACTGCACTGAAAACACTGTCGGTTAGTGCCGACTGAATGTGTGTTGGGTTCGTTTTTATAGAAAACAAGGGACACGCAGTGTGTAGTGTAAGCGGGCATTGTGACATGGGCGCGTTCACTACATTGTCTTCGAGGCGGGGGGCGCGCTGATCACAGCGGGCAGCCTGGCCGCGCTCAGCTTCTCTATGGCGGGTCGCGCAGAGAAAGCGAGCGGGGGCGAATTGCGTGGGATTCGGCGTGTCTGTAAGAGAATGTGGGCGCAGGGCTGCGGGCACATTTACTGCACTGAGAACACTGTCGGCTTGCACCGACTAAATCAACACTGTGTTTACAGCGTGCTAGGCGGGGCGCACGCTGATCACAGCGGGCAGTCTTGCCGCGCTCAGCTTCTCTGTGACGGGTTGTGCAGAGAAAACGAGCGGGGGCGAATCCCGTGGGATTCGGCGTGAATCAACGCTGTGTTTACAGCATGTGAGGCGGGGTGTGCGTTGATCACTGAACACTGTCGGCTTGCGCCGACTAAATCAACGCTGTGTTTACAGCGTGCTAGGCGGGGCGCACGCTGATAAAGGGCTCAGCTTTCTCTATGACGGGTTGTGCAGAGAAAGCGAGCGGGGCGAATTCCGTGGGACTCGGCGTGTCTGTGAGAGAATGCGGGCGCGGGACAGCGGGCACATTTACTGCACTGAGAATACTGTCGGCTCGCGCCGACTAAATGTGTGTTAGTTTCGTTTTTACAGAAACCAAGGGACATGCATCGTGTAGTGTAAGCGGGCACTGTGATATGGGTGCGTTCACTACATTTTCTGCACAATCGACATGAGTCGATTTTATTTGTGCTAGCCCTGCACGGTGGCGGGCTGTGTCTGGGTGTGGGAACGGGCACTGGGACGTGGGCATTCTTACAACACTCATAACACCATCGGCCGTGGCCGTAACACCAGAAAATGCACTCTTTATTGGATTTATCTGGGTAGCCGAAAAGACGGCCTTTGTGCGCAGGCAAGCGGGCTGTGGAACCAGCTTGCTCACTGCGAAATACACTGGAACAGTCACATTGCTTGGAACTGAACGAGCGAGAAGTTTTGGTGAAAATCTGGCCGCAGCGGGATTTGAACACTGTCGCTTTCAAGTCAAGTCAAGTCAAGTCATCCTCATTTATATAGCGCTTTTAACAATGTAGATTGTTTCAAAGCAGCTTTACAGAGACAAACATATAATTTAAGGTAACAAAGAATGGTTTGGTTTTATAGCGGTTCTTGAATATGTTGTTTCCAGCTAAAGTTAGTTTTGATTGATTCACTTCCGTCGAAATGATCATTTGTTATTAAATTAGGGGCCACTAAGACGATGCCGTTCTCTCTAAATAGACTTTAAACGCGAACCTGTGATAAACGCTGATGGCATTTACATGCGCGTTAAGAATTGATTCTATAGTTATGTGCGTTTGAATATATGTGTGCGCAGGTTCGTAATTCGCTACAAACCATGCCTAAACAAACTATTTGTCTTGCCTATAAATTTTGACGCAGAATTATATTTTATCAATTCGGCGTAGGGACGCGAAACCGTAATTTCATAGCGCTTTATCTGTAGAGTGGAATAGGGAATGGAATAGAGAGGCTAGGAAGGCTTTGAGACCTCGGGCTTGATTTCAATCCTCGGCCGGGGCCCGCACTGAGGGGGGCGGCGTCCAGCAGAGCGAGAGCGCGGTCTTTGGTCTCGGGCCTGGCGGCGCTGTTAAGCGGCAGCGGCGGGTGGGGGCGCGTCGAGAAACACGGAGCGCTCAGCTTCCGTCATCTCGATAGCGTCAGGCAAAATGTCTCTCAGCCACGGTGAGAGAGTATAAGCGCGACCGTTCAGGGAGGAAGGGCGCGGGTCTCGACTGTGACGGAGCTTCGTCTTTCCTGAGAAAGCGTCCGTCCAGCCTGTTGCGCGTTGGTTGCGCGGGCGTCTCCCAGTCGAGGCCGATGTAATCCACGGCTTGAGAGAGCAGACGCATCAGCTCAGTTTCAACGCCGGCCCGTCTCCCGGAGGGCTTGCGGGTAGCGGGGGGGGGGGAGGTCCACAGAGCTCGCCCAATCCTCACTGTCGAGCTCAAGGGCGGACGCGGCGGCAGATGGCGGCCGTTGTCCATCTGTGAGCGACTCGAGCGATGCCGGCGAAGCTGGCGGGCGAACCGGCGAGCTTAGGTGGGCTGTAGAGAGCTCGGGGGCGCGCTCGGCGCGGCACCACAGCGGGCAGAAGTGCAGGCTCTGAGAAGGATGCCAGGTGAGTCCTCAGAGTCACCATAGGCAACAGCTCACAATGAGGGCATCCGCCGTCAGTGAGCGTGAAAGCCGCGTATCTTCACCCGCTGAGTTGGGCTCGGTCGAGCCACTTGAAGGCATCTTAAAAAAGACGCAGCTCTTTTAGAGTTTAGGGAGAAGTGTGAGTTGCGACGTAAGCAAACGAACACTCTCAGCAGAGTAAAGGATATTTATACGCCGGAAAGCGCAGCAGGTACGGCGGCTGAAGGCGGCGAGGCCAGCGACTCCAGACTCAAGGGCTCGTCCCGCTGAAAGCTTGCGTCAACTGCGTGGCTTCTCACTCCGGATCCTGCCATGCGTGAGTAGGGATGGGAATCGAGAACTGTTTCTTCTTCAGAACCGGTGCCTAGTGAATCGATTCCTTGGAACCGTTAGAATGCCTGCTTAACGGTTCCGCTTATCGGTTCCGCTCGTTACAAATGTGTCATGACGTCACACATGCGCTGCGTTGGTTTGGTTTAGAACGCAGCAAACATGACATCGAGGCAGAAGCGCTCTAAAGTTTGCTTATATTTCACGCGAAAAGACGACAATATAGCCTATGAGGCGCGTCTAGGGCTTAAATCAAACTTCATTCATGCACACATATATGAAACACTTGTATACACGTATACTAAGTAGGCAAACATTTATACTGCTGAATGCTCAAACAAATACATATAAAATGCACAACGACACACCGAAAGTCGCTCACGCACATACACGCAAACTCTACACACACGAGATGCGCGCAACTCTCCAGGCACATACTCATATGAGACGCGCGCGCGCACACACAAACTCTCCACGCACATACTCATATGAGGCGCGCCACACACAAACTCTCAATGACATACTCATATGACATACTCATACCTCCAATATGCAGAAACATTTGGCCACACAGCATGAACAGATTTTAGTCCCATGAAACTTAAACTGGAATGTCACTGTTTCTGTCACAGCGACTTCACGAACAGGCGGACACGCCACACACACACACACACACACACACACACACACACACCACACACACACACACACACACACACACACAACTTTTGAAGTAAAATTGAAAAAAATTGAGGATGCAGTGCATGTAATGCATCGAGATATCGAATTGAACTGAATCGATGACATGATAATCGTAATCGAACCGAACTGTGAGACCAGTTCACACCATACTCTGTGCTGTGTCAGCGATAATTAACAAACAAATAAGTTAAGTTATAAGTTAATACAAACAAACAAATCCCTCACCCAATGAGAATCGATAAGGAATCGAATCGATAAGCAATATCGATAATGGAATCGGAATCGTTAAATTCTTATAAATTCCCATCCCTATGCGTGAGCTTCGCTGAAGAGATGAAAATCAGTTTGTATCAGCCTAATCAAGCTTATTTATAGGCGAGATCACGCCCTTTCTGGCGGGACGTGACGGAATGGGCGCAAAGTGCCCCCATTGGTCATGACGTCACTCAGAGCCTCTCTCGATAGGCTGCTGCTTTTGCCGCAGGGCAGCCAATAGGCGCGCGAGCTGTCTCGCCTATGTCTGCTTGCTGCTGCAAAGCGTTTTACATTGATTAAAAATTAAGGATAATTTTTGGCTTCAATATCTCATGGAAAAGAGGTTTTCCCCATAGCGTAAGATATTACGCAGTACGAGAGATACTCTCGTAAGAGAACTCACGCTGGGGGGTTAGTTAGAATATTTTAAACTTTAAGGGTTAAAAGTGGAAGCTTGTGCGTAGCTCTGTTGCATTATATTGAAACTTTGTTGATGTTGTTATTGTCATGCATGTTCTGGTTATTTGCGCATGATTAAACTGAGTCTTTGTATGGCGATAAAACAAAGTTTGTTGCGTTTTTTTATAAAGTGGGGATTGGGGGTGCGCCAACCCGGTTGGGACTTAGAAGGGGGTGCGCGGGAAAAAAAGTTTGGGAATCGCTGATCTAACACATAAACACCAGCACACACACATTCACATGAGTGTTTTAAAGCTGTGGAGTTTGTTATTTAGCTCATGGGACTGAATGGAGTCCCAAATGGCAAATAGTCTGATTTAGGTTCCTGCATGTTGATTTAAAGTTTCCATAGATTTCTACTTCTTGATCAGTCTGAAAGTGTTATTTGTGTCTGGTTCACCCTCAAATCCTTAATATTATTTATATGGTGTCTATCTCTAAGGTGAACACCCAAATTGATAAATGATACTAATCATCTGAATCATGTCAACAAATAGAGATGTCAGCCAGCTTTTTATTATAAAGTTAATTATTGTACATGCCTTAAGCCCCAACAGCAGGTAATTTTAGCTCATTTGATACATTAATCCATAACAATAAAATTAAATGTGCCTTTTACCCGAGATGCTGCTTACAGCACATCCAGCTCTCCCTCGCTGGACGTAATGGGTGAAGCTGGACGGCCCAAACACACCCGAACCCTACTCATAACCCTATGGCTAAACTTAATAAATTTAGTTTTTGAAATCAAGTTTTTGAAAATGGTCTCCGTGTAAACAACACAAATGTGAATCTCTGAAGACGATGACATCATGCACATTTGTATTACATGTTCAGTCTATAGTGTTTCATCGCCATTTAATGGCCTTGCAGCAGAATACAGCGTTTTTAGTCGTTTTCGCAGATCTGTGTGAATAGGGATCATATTGACAATGGTTTAAGCATATCATTGTCGTGTAAACGTACCCTTAGTCAAACTCCATCCATTATTTCCAGAAAGGGGGAGCTGGATATCATTTGGCTCTGCACTACTTCTTTTGCAACCTTAGCCATATTGTACCTCGTCTTGCTATGCAAGTTAGTTCAACTGTTGACATGTTTATTTATATAGTTTATTGCATCATGTTTGCAAGCACAATAACCTGTAATAACTCTTACCACCAAGGTAATGTAAGAATGCATGTTAAGTAAGCAAATGAATTTCACACTTTCAATGTACACATACTTGTATACTTGCTCACATTTCCGGCCCAAGATAAATGAGAGTGTTAGGTGGTGTTTCTCTAATAAGGGGCTTTGGAATCCCTGGACAGACTCAAAACAGGTCAACAAATGGGCATAAAAATATCCTAGTGTCAGATTTTGCACCTAGTGAAATGTCTTTCTTTCAGGAGTGAACATTTGAAAGCGCTGCTTTGTTGTTTACCTCTTTGCAATTCATGCATCCCATTCTGGAAACCAGCATGCATCTTCTGCTGAAACGCTTCAGTTCTCCATAGTTCATGGAGGCAGTCCATCTCAAAGGCACAGCTTCCCGTCTCAGCTGGCCGCCTGCCTTTTGATTTAATGTGGAGGGCACTCAGAGCAATGCAATCAATTTCTAGGGTGGTTGAAGAAAGAATACAAAGTGAGAGGTGTTTTGTTTGGCGGACCCTTTAGAGCAGCAGTTCAATTGCTCACCTGAAGACTGGAGGGTCAATAGACTGTTGACGGGGCCCCTGAACCCGTGGGACATCAGCACAGCATCGATCTGAATGGGAAATATTCTTGCTTGTTTGAGAAATCATTCATTTTTGTAACACAACCATTACCGGAAGAGTTTTGGGCTGAAGGGTAATGATGAGCAATAGTAATACTGATGCTTGCATCATTAACAAGCAGTCCGTGCTTCAGAAATACAGTACATTTCTCATCCCAGGACTAGAAAACCCCAGGACAAGCACACATTCAGTCTGTTGATTGTCATAAATGAATATGGCCATGTTTCAGCCCCGTTGGAGATCTGGAGTGTTTTGGAGTGGCTGAGAAACGCAATTAGACAGTTTAATGTGACAGAGGGAATATTTACACAGGATTCTCGAGATGGCTGACAGTGACAGCGCTGAAGCAAGACACATTAATTCATTTCTCTTCTCCTCAGAGACAGACGTGTCGACGATTGTGGTGGTTTTCTCCTAAGAGTGAACATCTCTGAATTCTTAATCCATAAAGCCTACTATAAAATATTTGATACACACATTTCTAAGGCCTGTCAATTATCAACATGATCAAAACTTTGCTATAAAAAAACACAATCTACCACATGGCTTCTGTCATCTGATTGATAGGTTAAATGTTTTTTTAGCAAGTAAAATAGTATAATTGTAAAAACACTCACTTTTATGAGCTTGTGGTTCACCATTATCCGCAGGCTTTTGAGGAGCGTTTGTTTGTTCGTCTCTCAATCATTATTGTATTGCACTGTATTATATGTTTTGAAACTATACAGAGCTTTGAATATATACTGTAAAAGAGCACCGTCCTTCAGATGAGACGTTAAACCGAGGTCCTGACTCTCTGTATGTCATTAAAATCCCAGGATGTCCTTCGGAAAAAAAAGAGTAGGGGTGTAACCCCGGCATCCTGGCCAAATTTGCACATTGGCCTCTGTCCATCATTGCATCCTAACCATCCCCATATATACTGATTGGCTTCATCAGCTGGTGTGTGGTGGGCTTTCTGGCTGCCGTCGCATGGATTCTGGAGGAGATTGAGGAGATTCCCCCCTTCTATATAAATTGCTTTGAGTACCCAGAAAAGAGTTATATAAATGTAACAAATTATTCTTATAATATTTTTTTATGATAAAACAAACATTTAAATATAAGCTTACTACAAGATATGTATGTGACAACTGATAGTTATATGCATTTTATGTAAGTAGTCCATTATTATTCATAAAAATCTCGTTGATTTACAAGCTATCAGAACTTTTTGGTAATTTAATATCAGTAAACGCACCAACTTGCATATTTTTGCTTAGCTTGAATAAAATAAAAGTGGTTTTAACGTTTGGTCAAAAGTTTCAATAAACTGTTCCATTTCTTTGTGATTTGTTTATGACAATTCATAGGCTTTAATTGGTTAAGACATTATCAAAGAGGTCATAACATGAAACACAATGTGCCACGCTCAAGGCACTGTTGCACCACAAAAAAACAATTCTGATAAAACATTCATGGCACCGAATTCAGCCATTATGTAATGTTTAAATGATGAATCTCCACGGCACATTTGATACTCGCAGGACTCGCAGCTGAACATTGAGATATTTTGTGTCTGTTTGCAGATTGCAAGCACGATCTCAAGTTCTCCCCCTCGTTTCTCTACTTCTTCAGTTGCCAAGTCTTTTCCTCTTTCCCAGGATGCCTCACTTCGAAACCAGCCCATTAATTGGGCAGCGAAAGCTGTACCATCTGCGACGAGCCCGTCGGCATCACTCCGGTTTGATTTATGACTGCATGGTCCAAATCATAAAGAGCTCAGCTAAACACAGACCGCGCACTGGCTGCCCATTTCCCGCTTCCAGTTCACACAGACATGAGGTAAATGAGACTCTCTGCCACGTCTCCTCTCGCTCCCATGAATTACATTACGGTAACGGCCGTCACGGCACAGGCCTGTTTGTTTTAACCTGCCGTGCTGCACGATTTCCACCTGTGATCGATGTGTCGTGCTGCACGGGGTGATAACCATTGATTGCGGTGTCAAGCAGACTACTGCTGGGTAATTTATAAAAGTAGGCCACAAGTGTCCGTCATGCAACTCTGAGACTCAGAAGTGTTCAGGGAACGCTTATGTTAGCCTTGATTACGTTTTTTCAAAAAGAAAAAAGCTTTAGACAAATGTATATACTGTATGTGCTAGTTTTATTCTTAAAACTCAATATTCAACAATATTATTGATCTTACTGCATTGACACCATTGAATGAGAACTGAACTGAGCTGGATGATGATATCACAGTTTTCACCAGAGCTCCTGTATAGAAAATGAACTAAATTAATAACTGTTGATTTTTAAAACGGAAATGAATTAACACTGGACTTACTTAAAGGTTCTCTAAGCGATCAAGGGTGACGTCACTTCTTGTTGACGTTCGAACTATTGTCAAACAAAACGGAGGCTAGCTAGACCCTCCCTCCTCCTCATCCGCGCACTAACCCCTCAAACCCACCCCCAAACCATTCTTGTCGGTTATTGGCTGGAACAGTTTGTAATGTTTCTTAGAGCGGGTCGCTAGAGTTTGTTTTTGTAGCCGTTTGTGGAGCCTGGGGTGTCTGCAGAGACCGCGTTTTTTTACAGTGTGTTCAGGGGACAGGCAGCTAGCGGATCGTGAGTAGATGTTTGCTGTATGTGACAAAAAATGTTTTGGCCATAAAAACGCGTGACATCGCTTAGAGCACCTTTAAGCTAAACAATGACAACATGTCATCCTGTTATCACTGTAAAGCTGTATTGTAAAAAGCTCTATATAAATAAAAGTGAGTCACTTTAGTCAAGCTCGTATCAGCTGACTCCCCGCTGATCCACGTCTACCAGGAATACGACACCAATCACTGTTTACATATATAAGATCCTTCAGTATTATCAGTAGCTATCCCGTTTCTCAGGAGCTCATTACCCTCCTCCATCCCCAGCTCCTCCTATCGTCAGTCAGGATTTGGCATTCTAATTCCACTTTGAATCTGAATAAATTCTCTAAATATGTTGTACTTTAAAATCTAGAATTAATCATATCTGCAATACATTGTTGGTTCTGTTCTGTTGACCCTAAGGGGGGTTATTGCTGCTCTCCCTGCTCTTATCCATGCTAGGCTGCATGGATGCTCAGGGAGTTGCCCATAGATGCCCAGAACAGAACCATACCGCCAATCCTAATTGTATGCAATTGCCAATCGTATTTGAGAATAGTGGCCCTGACAGACATACACGACTACTACAAGTTCTCTTAAAGGTTTAGTTCACAAAAAAATGAAAATTATCCCATAATTTACTCACTCTCAAGCCTGTATATGACATTCTTCTTTCAGCCAAACACCAACCAAATTGTGAAAAGGACCAGTAGGTTGATTGTAGAGCTGCTATTTAACCCTGATTCACTGTATAGCAGGCAGGTACTATACCTGAATGGGTTTTTCAATTTTAAGAGATAAGCATCATGCCCTGTATTATGAGTTCCAGCGCCTTCCGTCTAATCGGCGGTTTAGAGGACCACAGTGTACAACAAAACGGCATAAGAATCCCTGTAGTGATTAATTGTATAATTAGTAATAAGATGAAGTAATGGGTTTATTATAATGTTTTAGTGGTTAGTGTTGTTTTTATAGTGTTGTCTATTGTATGATATGTATATGAAAGGCAGGTGAACGTTTACATGGTATGTATTTCATTAAGTATTAGCATATGGTAATGAGCTACAATAATTCATGTTTACTTGTATTGAAAAGTTATTTGGCATAGGCCCTGTCCTTAGTCCAAATCCTGGGATGCAGATTTGGAGGATCCTGCCTGGGGTTGACAGGGCCAACCTGGGGTCGTGGGGAGGATCGAGGGGAACAGGAGCGTCATCAACTGTGAGTGTGAAACAGAGAATTCATTCATATGTACATGAATGTATATGTAATATATGCATACACACACGCACACACACATATATTATACTGCTATAAATTCTCTTAAAGGGTTAGTTCACCCACAAATGAAAATTATACCATAATTTACTCACCCTCAGGCCTGTATATGACATTCTTCTTTCAGCCAAACACAATCGATTGTATATTAAAACATATTCTGGCTCTTCAAAGCTTTAGAATGGGAGTGAATGGTACCTTAGATTTTGAAGCCCAAAAAGCGCATCCATCCATCATAAAAGTAATCCATACGAAGCCAAGGGGTTAATAAAGGCCTATTGAAGCGAAGTGCTGATTTTTTTTTAGAAACATATCCATATGTATAATTTTATAAACTCTAATCACTGGCTTCTAGTGTTGTAGTTCTCGAGACCGGTCTTGGTCTCGAGACCGGTGTCGAGACCACTTTTTGATGGTCTCGGTCTCGTCTCGGACTCGACCGCATTTGGTCTCGGTCTTGTCTCGGTCTCGGACATCGACGACTCGCGATTTTTTTTCAAGACCAGTCAAGACCATAACTGTGAAAATATCACGAAATTGCCAGTATATTGTCTATTTTTTTTTGTTAACTTGCTTTTATTAGATGTAAAACGATCGATGAGTAATGTAGACGAACTGCTGCGCGTGTGACATAGAGAGAGAGCGAGAGAGCTCGCCGGTCACGCGCTCTTTCTCTTCTGAGCCAGGCGAAAGTATAAACAAGGGTTCACCGTCTCCTAAGCGGCACATATTAATAAAAATAAATCGGCACGATGGTAAAAGATCGGAAGACCATAGTTTCATGTGGAGCATTCGGATATTTTTTCCTGAATTACCGGTTGTGAATTGTGCTAAAACACGTTTAAAAAAGGATTGTTGTAGGTTTAAAAACAACATCACTTTTCTCCACCTTTTATAAACAATACATAAAGTTAAGACTTTAGTGATGAACAATGAATAATTGTTTTGCATACTGTACTAAATGATGGAAGTCACCCAGGAGTATTGAATAAAGATGGTTACGTTTATTTAAACTTTGAGTGTTTAATATCTAGGTTATGTATTTTTATGGGAATGGGAATCTTTCAGATCAATTTGAGAAGCTCTTTTGATCATGCTTTACAATTTTTTGTAGTGTGGGGGGCTGGTCTTGGTCTTGGTCTCGGTCTCGCCCTCCCTCGGTCTTGGTCTCGACTTGGTCTCGGCCCCTAAAAGTCTTGGTCTTGTCTCGGTCTCGATACACTCTGGTCTTGGTCTTGTCTTGGTCTCGGGTTAGGTGGTCTTGACTACAACACTACTGGCTTCTGGTAAAGGCCAAGTCAAGTCCCGAAGAGTGAACTCTGACTTAACCCTTATAGAATCAAGATCAGTGCTTAGGAGTAACTAGCTAAGGAGGTATTTACACCTGGTAACTTCATGTGTTAAGCATCATGTGCTTTATTTATAGTAACATTTATGCATTTAGCAGATGCTTTATACAAGGTGAATTACAAAAGCAATTTGTCAAAAACACAACAATATTCGTAATATACAATGCCAGGATTACTAGCCAACCAGATTAGGAACCAAGCAAGAGGAGAGGAGAAATGCTGAGAAGAAAAATATGTTTATGCATGCTTTTGTTTACTGCAAAAAATGACTTGGGTTTTTACTTATTTTCAAACTTATTTTCCAGTTAAAATATCAGAAATATTTGAAACAAGATAAATGTACTTATTAATGCAACAATGCATACGATCGAGAATATAAGGATTTTGTCCTACTGCATTGGCTTTTTTTTCGATGTGTTTAATTATGAACAATTATTAAATTATTAAAATGAAAAGTAAGTGTAGTAAGACTAAATACATGAATATTCGAGTTTTAATATAACATTTAGTAAATGTATTTAATTTGTTAAATTAATTTAATAAATATTTAGTCAATTAGTAAATTCTAGTAATAAAACAAAATTAAATCATTTAAAATATCAGTAAATAATCAGTAAATTTCTTGAATAGTAAAATGCAAGGATGTTTTTACATTTTAAAAAGAAAATGAGAGAAAATACTTGCAGTAAATTTCATGAAAAGATATGCTTATGCTGATAGTGGAAATAATGTAACATCGGCTCTAAAATAAACATACACCACTTCGTGAAACTTGCTAGAGCTGATTCACTCACACCGACATGGATCGTGTGGCATTAGCTTTCATGCAGTGACTGCTGTTTTACATTATCCTGATAGAAGCGTCATGCTACTTTCCATCCATTCTGCTTTCTCTGGAGATACAGGAACATCTTTTATTGATTAATCAGGCATACGGGACACACACAGTCATACAAGGTTAGAACAAATAACCCACCTCGCTCAATAAAAGATATAAACATTTTGCTAAATCAAATTGAACAGGCCTAAGTATACACTTCATGAACTGCAATATTAATGCTAACAGCTGGCAGGCAATAAAACCTTGAGGAACCTGAAAACAATGACTGTTGATTTAACGTCTTATTTGTGATTTATAGTTTATAGACTCTTACAATCCACCCATGGGCCTTAAAATACAGGGTATAGAAGCTCCCGCTGTTTGTCTGAATTACTGTGAACAGCAGGGATGATGGGTGAATCCCGCTGAGAGATGCGAGGAATGGAGGACTGCTTGGTTTGACATGCTCTATGCGTCTCTGCATGCTGTTCTAATGCGTCTCTGCGTGCTTCATTCAACGTTAAACAGTTAAAGTGTAGCTAATATGCTTGTTTCATAAATGTGAAATAATCATAAGCACAATCCGTAACAACCTAGTCTCACTGTACTCACTGTACACCGATGGGAATTAAAGCAGCGTCTGATTAATCTTTTCTATCTATCTATCTATCTATCTATCATCTATCTATCTATCTATCTATCTATCTATCTATCTATCTATCTATCTATCTATCTATCTATCTATCTATCTATCTATCTATCTATCCATCTATCTATCACAGGTCACTTCCTCTTCTGGTTTGTCACAAGGCTTTCTCCTTTACTATTTATTCTTTACACAAATATGTGCC
Organism: Chrosomus eos; assembly: GCA_036326025.1. Classification (NCBI taxonomy): domain Eukaryota; kingdom Metazoa; phylum Chordata; class Actinopteri; order Cypriniformes; family Leuciscidae; genus Chrosomus; species Chrosomus eos. Next base: position 30,719,993 of record CM070832.1, read on the forward strand.
AAAACAGTCGTGAAAATCATATTATTTTGAAGTATAAGCAGAGGATACTGTTATTGTCAGTCTGCTTCAGAATAATGAGATTAGTCATGGACCAGTCATTAGTGAATTTGTTGAGTCGTGTGAGGAGTCTCACCTTCATTTAAATGTATTAAAGATAAGGGATATGTTAGTTGATTTTAGAAAGAAGGTTTCTAAGTCCCATCCATTAAGAGTCAAACAGTGGAGGTTGTGAAATCTTACAAATACTTAAAAATAGAATTGATTCGAAGTTGAGTTTTGAAGCCAACTGTGAAGCTGTGTGTAAAAAGGGGCATAAACATTTGTTCTTTTGAAGGAAACTGTGCAGATTTCAAATAGACAAAACACTGTTGATGTAAAGACCTGTCAGGCTCTCACACCAGCCAATCACAACTCTCTCCTGAATACTGATCACACACACCTCATCATCACCTCCACTATAAATGAGTCGCCCCACACCTCGCCCCAGCTCATTGTCTGGTCTCATTTCTACACAAAGTGGACACTTACCTTGTATCCAGATATCTCCAGCATCTATTTATTCCTCTGTGTCACCATTCCCACCTGTATGTTCAGCAGTGGAAGTGCGAAGTGTGTGTATCCTCACTGTCATCCATCTCTCCATCCACCACTCATCAAACCTGTAAGAAAAGATAATCCGTTTACCGTCAGAATCCCGGTCTCCAGATTATCATTCAGACTTTCCACTTACCATTTTGCTCATTGTTGTCAATAAAGATCCTGTTCACTTTCAACATCCTTGTCCGAGTCTGCTTCCATAACAGTTGATTCTGTTTTATCGTGCTTTTATCGAATCAACTTTGTCCTTTTATTTGGAGTCCTAGTAGGGAAATTTATCTTTAAAGAGCAGGAACTTTAACCAAATTGTGAAAAGGTCCAGTAGGTTGATTGGGGAGCTGCTATTTAACCCTGATTCACTGTATAGCAGGCAGGTACAGCGAATGGGTTTTTCAATTTTAAGAGATAAGCATCATCCCCTGTATTATGAGTTCCAGCGCCTTCCGTCTAATCGACGGTTAAGAGTACCACAGTGTACAACAAAACGGCATAATAATCCCTGTAGTGATTAATTGTATAATTAGTAATAAGATGAAGTTATGGGTTTATTATAATGTTTTAGTGGTTAGTGTTGTTTTTATAGTGTTGTCTATTGTATGATATCTATATGAAACAGCCTGAACTTGTTCACTGAAACCTAATTTACCTACGTGTATAAAATAACCTGAACCTAAAGGCAGGTGAACGTTTACATGGTATGTATTTCATTAAGTATTAGCATATGGTAATGAGCTACAATAATTCATGTTTACTTGTATTGAAAAGTTATTTGGCATAGGCCCTGTCCTTAGTCCAAATCCTGGGATGCAGATTTGGAGGATCCTGCCTGGGGTTGTGGGGAGGTGGTGGATTTGAACAGGAGCGTCATCAACTGTGAGCGTGAAACAGAGAATTCATTCATACGTACATGAATGTATCCGTAATATATGCATACACACACGCACACACACATATATACTTACAAACTTTTATGTTAGATGTGATTAATCAATTTGACAGCAATAATATATATATTTATATATATATATATATATAGCAACATGTCTGTTTGTGAACAGCATATTAGGTCAACAAGGTTTTAATGCTGCATCAAATGCTCCTAGTGTAAACTGCTTCACAACACATGCTCAATGGAAAAACGTATCTGTAGCAACATTTTTGCCAAACACAAAATACGTACCAATACATACATTTCTGTCATAACTACTCTCGGAGTGATTGACATGGTAATGGGTATGACAATGTTGTATGTTTGGTCTTGGCGGAATAGATCTGCTACGCTGCTGCTTTTATTGCTGCGGCAGTCGGTACGGGACTTGCTACTGCCAATACATACACGACACGCTGCTGTGAGCAAGTAAGACATGCTGCTGCTGTACAATATAGCGTACACGAATTAGCCGTAGCAGATCTATACAGGTGGAGTTGGGGAAGGTGGAGGGTTTCTGAAAGCGCACTGCACTGCTAAGGCAAATGCTACCCAAGTATTTGAAGGTTGAGCAGTGAGCTCATTGGCTACTGATATGGCAGAAACCAATCAGCTGCGATAACGATGTGATTAAGTAGATAACGATGTGATTAAGTAAAATGACCTATTAGCCTGCACCATCTAGAGTTCCATGCCAGAACTTTGGGTAACACTTTTACGGTAAGGGTACATGAATTATCATGAATTCATTTATAAATTCATTAATATCCCATGAATCATCTGGAACTAACACGAATTCAACGTTTTCATTAATGACTTCATGGATGAACAACACCTTAATTAAAACATTAACTAAGATGAGTACATCATCATGAATTATGATTTATTACGCATGATCACTATGTTTTCTTTGTTCACAAAAAAAATTGGCCTTTACTTTCCATTGTGGATAAAGCTATGGTCATGGTACAAGAATCATCATGAACTCATGCATAAAAAAAGCATTAATTCATGTAGACGGTGGGCCGAGGGGAGATTTCGTGTTTTCAGACGATCTGTGGTGAGGGATAACCCAGTTTTTTATATGTAACCGCTAAGCTTTTCAACAAAGCAAATAAAAATTGTTGCCACTCACATACTTTGCACATTATTATAATATCGGTAACTTTCTCCGGGTTATTTTCCCGGCGAATAGAGCAGGCAGCTACGTGTGGGGTCCGGAATGTGTGACGTATTTGTTGCCTTCATCCAATAGCGTGCGTGGGAAGGTGTCGGTGTTGGTGACGCATTTGTCAACACGCTGGTGCGTTCCGCTGATATGAAGCTGGTGTCAGTGCACATCTTTTCGATAAGGGATTTTAGTAGGGCTGCACAATTTATCGAAATTTTCGCAAATGTATATATCGCAATATGCATATCGCAACAGCTTGCAATAAGTGTGGTCATGAACAAAAGAGAAAATCACTCACTGCTCTTGGCTGAATAACTTTTGTAGCGTTAATAAGAACAGTATATATATATATATATATATATATATATATATATATATATATATATATATATATATATATATATATATATATATAATTTTATTTCATACAGGGAAAACTAAGCAGTGTTTTATTTTTTACATTTGATTATTCCGTTTCTGTTAAAAAAAATCTAATGTAGTCCTACCTGAAGCCCTGTTCACTTTCAGAAGTTGTAGGGATATTTTCGTGTCACAAAAAGAATAAGAAACGCATATTTAGGTTATAGAATTTTAAAGATAATTTTAGTTTATTTTACACACTTTAATCATTATCGTATCGCATTATTTAATGAGTTAACACATTTTTATTCAATATCATGCAGCCCTAGGTTCTAGCCCAGGAAAGATTGAACTTAACTCATTTTACCACTTATGCTACATACAAATGTGAAAGTAGAGGTAACATTGTCCATTCTTACCGTTTTTATTTTATGTAACTTTTTTTTTTATATACGATGTCCTTTCATTTCTTAGTAATCTTTAGTTAATTCACCATTCTGATTTCACACATTTGATCCATGGTATTGCTTGGAAACACAACGTCATAAAAACGAGCCAGACAATACTATTTTTCCTGCATGTTTACTGGGAAGAAATGGCAAAACATGAAGTGCTGCATGCATATATTTGAGGGAAGTATAGCAGAAGAGACAGCACAGCCATACAAGTTACAAAGCCAGGAACCTACAAACCAGTTAGTCAAACCAGCTAACACAGGGGGTGCAACAGCCATTTCATGAAGATAAAACGAGCACAAAGGAGGAGAGAACGCAGTATTATCTGAAGAAACGGCAAAGGAAGTTTGGTATTATATTGTACAGACAAGCGGTGCAGTATAAGACAGTGCAGACAGTAGTATACAGTTAATTAAGTAGTATGTAATAGTAGTTATAAATGTTTAATGTATTAGCAGTAGCCTTATGCAGTGTAGTAGCAGTAACAGTATGAGAGTAGTACAAATAATATATACAGTGTATTAACAGTAATATATTAAAAATACCCTGCAAAAAATTACCCTTCCAATTATGGCATCTTTAACATCAACAAGGCCGGACACCTGAACGCTGTCAAACTGGTCTACCCATTACCCATGTTAAGGGAACAGGTGGAACCTATACATGAAAGTTACAAACCATTTCTTTTTAATCCGTGATGTGGGGAAGGGTGCAGAACCTAAGTGGTAGAGGCAGAGAATGGAGAGGCAACTCCAGTAATAACCCAGGCTCTGAGGCCTTACGCCCGTGATCGCTACACTTCTAAGCGGGCAGCTATCAGGCTGCAGTACACCGGTGCAGGACATTCCTCCTCCTGTAAATCATGGCTGGAAGATGGTAGGAGATTTCTACGGAGTGGACTGGACAACACTTCTGCCAGCTCCAGAGGCCATACTGGAACTTGTGCACTGCTTGTGTAAAAAAACAAATTGTGTTAAGGGTAGATGCTAGGGATGCTCCGATCAGGATTTTTGCAGCTGATACCGATTGCCGATTTCTTGTCATGGTGATCGGCCGATACCGATGCTTAATCTAAGACAAAGATAAATACAAACAAAATGGAGCAGTCTGATGCAGCCCACCAGGTTTAATTAAACATGGTCCAATAGTAAACTTGAGGACAAAATAAACATTTAAATACCTAAAATAGAGAAGTTTGATGTAACTTAAACCTTGCACAAGTTTGAGCAGGACAACATTAATAATTATGTTTTAATTATTAGATTAATAATTTAAACTCCTAAAAGAACAAATTGGAGTAGTTTGAGTGCTTGTCAATACTGTCCTACAAAGGCAAAAGACCTTAACTCGCTAGAGTGTGGAACTGAGAAAAATTACTTTAAAGATTTTTAGTTGTCCCGCCAAATTAATTATAGGTAGGACACTGGAAATCTGGCAATTAGATGTTTAAGTAATTAAAATTATCTACATATAAAAATCTTGAGCTCAAACTTAATTTTTGACCACTATTTTAAAGTTACTGTACTCTGCCTTTGTATTTTCAGCAAAAAGTGAGAAGTCATGCCAAGGCAAAAGGCAGTAACTTCCACATTATCAATATTTGGTTGCTGATCACCATTATGCGAAGATGGCGTCAACAGCGCCAACTGTATCTTTGCAGCCAGGAAACACTAGTTTATTTATAAACAATTAAAATGTATAATGCTGGATAAACATTACTTTTGCCGGTTCTTTGTGGTAACGTTAAGCTTTATGCTTGCGCTTGATATGCGGAATATGGGCAATATCGCCGCTACTGCTAGTTAAACGACACTAACGAGACGCTTCCATACGTTTGAACAAAGTGTACAAAACAAACATTTTATAGATATCATATATTACATTTAATGAATACTTACAATAACACAAAAATGTCCTTGGCGATGGTCAATGGGATGCCGGAGACGCTGCTCGTTGTTGTGTCTGATAGTTGATCATCCGCGGAACAGCTGTTCTAAAGAAGCTACATCTGATTGGTTAATAATAATCCTTTGTCAGTATCTTGCCACGCTATTGGCTCCACTCATATAGTAGGCAACCGCGTTTGCCTGCATATTTACGGTTCGTGTATTATGATTTCGGGGGAAAATGTGCAATAAATGGGAGTGGCAACAGTTTTCATATCGTTAAGAATAAAACAACCGTCCCAACTTTACAAATCCAGGTTCTCCCTCCATGGGGATCATCCATTTCGAAAAGTAAAGCAGATACGGACCCTCGGCCCACCGTCTAATGCATGCAAGACTACTCTTCGAATTATTAAAGGAATATACAAAAATCCACATTACCTCATGCATGCATACAGGCTAGAACAGTTTATCAATTAATGTGAGAACTGTTTTTCTGAATTATGATCTGAGTTTCCAAGCATGTTCATGTCTTCTTCATAGCCTGCAGGTAAATGGACAGACCCCAGAATTGGCCAATCACAGCACATAGCACACAAATTCTGTTAAAATTCAAATACAGTAGTCATCATTAACTAAGCATTATCTTTTAATGACTTCATGTGTGTGGCCCCTCAACTAAAGTGGTGACTTGGTCCTTTGAAACACTGATGAACAATGTGCTATTAATGGTGCCATAACTGTGAAATGACATGAATATGAACATGAAAGATCAAGCCTTTGCGAACAATGTACTATGGACACGAATGGACTTTGATCTTAACGTTACTGCTTTATTCTTAAACAGTATAAACAAGTTAAATCAACAGCAATACATGGGAAGAGCTGAGAAGAAATTCAGTACATGAACTTTATTTTAAGTGCCTGAAAACTCTTTACAAAACGTACTCGGTTACTAACGTAACCTCGGTTCTCTCTAGAGAGGGAACGAGTACTGCGTAATATCTTACGCTATGGGGAAACACTCTTTCCTCGAGATATTGAAGCCAAAAATTATCCTTAATTTTTTTTAATCATGCAAAACGCTTTTGCAGCAGCAAGCAGACAAGGGCGAAACAGCTCGCGCGCCCATTGGCTGCCTCGCTGGAAAAGCTGCAGCCTATCGAGTGAAGGCACTGCGTGACGTAATGACGAATGAAGACGCTTCGCGCTCATTTCGTCATGTCCCGCCAGTATAGGCGTGGTCTCACCCTATAAATACCCCTCGATAGCTGTATTTCTCTGATTTTGTACACCGAAGCGAACCAGAGCATAGTTCACGCACGGCAAGATACGCAGTACTCGTTCGCTCTCTAGAGAGAACCGAGGTTACGTTAGTAACCGAGTACGTTCTCTTACGAGAGTATCTCTCGTACTGCGTAATATCTTACGCTATGGGGACCCCATACAAAACGCCGTGCGGACAGGGATCCAACACCAGAGTCCCGGGGCAAAGCCCGGGGCACATCTAGTGCATAATCACCATAACTCACATAGAGTAGAGGAGGAGAGGCTAAAGCATCACTCCTTTATAAAGTCCCGTAGGGACACTGACCCGTAAGGGCAACATAGCCGCATTGGCGGCCAATAAGCCCGAAGTTCAGACCGCCAAAAGCTTAGCTTGTAGGGCGGGCACCTCCAGGTTATAGTACTTGATAAATGTCGACGGCGAGGCCCAGCCCGCAGCCGTACAGATATCCTGCAGGGAGACCCCGCTATACCATGCCCACGACGAGGCCACGCCTCTCGTGGAGTGCGCTTTGACACCCAATGGGCACCGTAGGCCCTTGGAAGTGTAAGCCAGCGCTATGGCATCCACTATCCATCTGGATAGGCTCTGTTTTGAGGCGGCGAGTCCCTTAGAACGGCCGCCAAACAAAACGAAAAGCTGCTCGGTCTGCCTGAACCCAGCCGAGCGGGACACATAAGCCCTTAACGCCCTGACAGGGCAAAGGAGACTCGCGTCCCTCTCCTCATCGAGAACCGGAAGGGCTGACAGGGAAATCACCTGGGCCCTAAACGGTGTATTGAGGGATTTCGGCACGTAGCCGTGCCTCGGTTTGAGTACGACCTTTGAGTCGTTGGGCCCAAACTCCAGACATGACGCGCTTACAGAAAGCGCCTGCAAGTCCCCTACACGCTTCACTGAAGCGAGAGCCAATAGAAACACCGTCTTAAGGGACAGGTGCCTCATATCCGACAGCTGGATCGGCTCGAACGGGGCGCCTTTCATGGCCTCCAAGACCGTGGAAAGGTCCCAAGCCGGGACTGAAGGGGGCCTGGGAGGATTCATTCTCCGAGCCCCTCGTAGGAAACGCACGACTAAGTCGTTTTTCCCCAGTGACTGGCCAGACACAGGTTTAGCAAACGTTGCTATGGCCGCCACGTACACTTTGAGCGTGGATGGGGTTCTTCCCTTATCCATCAGCTCCTGAAGGAAGGCAAGCACTTCCTTAACCCCGCAGTCCACGGGTGAAAAGCCACGGGCTCGACACCAAGTAGAGAACACCGACCATTTCGAGGCATAGAGCCGTCTGGTAGACGGAGCTCTAGCCTGTGCGATCGTGTTTAGCACTCCTTCTGGGAGGCTAGCGGGTACCCGTTGATGGCCCATGCGTGCAGGGACCACAGTTCCGGGTGAGGATGCCAAATCGAGCCCTCTGCCTGAGAGAGGAGATCTCTCCTCAACGGTACAGGCCACGGGGCAGTGCTGGTCATCCGCATCAGGACCGGAAACCAAGCCTGGTTCGTCCAGAGCGGAGCCACAAGCAGCACTGGGCATCCATTTTCCCTGATCCGCTCCAACACCTGTGGCAGGAGCGAGACCGGGGGAAAAGCGTACAGGGGACCGCTGGGCCAAGTATGGGCCAGCGCGTCCCTGCGCTTTGAGAAGAATACTGGGCAGTGAGCGTTCTCGCGGGACGCGAACAGGTCCACCTGCGCTCTGCCAAACGTTTCCCACAGGAGCTGGACCGTCTGCGGGTGCAGCGACCATTCTCCTGTCAGGACGTTGTCTCTGGACAGCATGTCTGGACCCGTATTCAGGTGCCCAGGCACGTGCGCCGCTTTCAAAGAAAGTAGGTTGCGCTGGGCCCAGACCAAGAGGGGTTCCGTCAGCCTGCAAAGGCGTGCGGACCTGAGGCCGCCCTGGCGATTTATGTACGCCACCACTGACTTGTTGTCCGATCGGACCAAGACGTGGTGGCCCCTCACCAGGGGACAGAAGCGCCGCAGCGCTTTGTCGACTGCTATCAATTCCAAGCAGTTTATGTGAAGGAGCTTCTCCCGCTCTGACCATAGGCCAGCCAACGGTCTGCCCTCGAGCAGCGCTCCCCACCCCGTGGTGGAGGCGTCCGTAGACACCACTTTCACCCTTGAGGCGGTCCCCAGACTCACACCAGACTGATACCAGCTGGTTACTTTCCAGGGTTCCAGAGCCGAAACGCACCTTTGGTCGACCCTGAGGCGACACCTGCCCGTGGACCATGCCCGGGGCGGGACCCGTGCTTTCAGCCACCACTGCAGCGGGCGCATGCGAAGCAGGCCCAGCTGGAGTGCATGGGATGCTGAGGCCATCAGGCCCAGCAATTTCTGAAACCGTCTGAGCGGGACTATGGAGCCGTGGCGGAAGGATTCCGCGACGCGCTGAATACTTAGTACGCGCTCCGGTGACAGGCGTGCCGTCATGGAAAGCGAGTCTAACACTGTTCCCAGGAAAGAAATTCTCTGGCTGGGACACAGCAGGCTCTTTTCCCAGTTGACCGTCAGGCCCAGTGTCTCGAGATGCTCGAGCATTGTGGCCCTGTGTTCTATGAGCTCTGACCGTGATCGAGCTAGAATCAGCCAATCGTCCAAGTAGTTCATAACTCGCATGCCCTGAAGTCTCAGGGGCGCGAGAGCCGCGTCCATGCACTTCGTAAATGTACGGGGTGCCAAAGACAGGCCGAACGGCAGGACTGTGTATTGATAAGCCTGGCCCTCGAACGCGAATCTCAAGAATCGCCTGTGATGGGACGCTATTTGTATTTGGAAATACGCGTCTTTCAGATCTATCGACATAAACCAGTCCCCTTGGCGCACTTGCGCGAGGATTTTCCTGGTCGTAAGCATCCTGAACTGGCGCTTCACAAGCGCTTTGTTCAGTTGTCTCAGATCTAGAATGGGTCTGAAGCCCCCATCTTTTTTCGGTACCAGAAAATATCTGCTGTATAAGCCCCCTTCGCTCTGAGCCTGAGAAAGGGGCTCTATGGCCCCTTTGCTCAGTAGTTTCGCTATCTCGGCTCGAAGTAGATGAGATACTTCGTTTTTCACCGAAGTCTCGACGGGCGCCGTACAACGGCGTGGACGTCGTGCGAATTGTAGCGAGTAGCCTCTCTTTATAGTGTTCAGCACCCAGTCTGATACCCCGGGTAGCTTCGACCACGCTTCTGCGCGAGTAGCTAGGGGTAGGATGCAGACCGGGCTCTGGCCGTGACCTGGCAACGGCTCGAGAGCCCCGGTACCCTGGGAACACGACGCCGTGTTTACAGCGTTCGAGGCGGGGGGCGCGCTGGGCACAGCGGGCAGTCTGGCCGCGCTCACAATCTCTATGGCGGGACGCATAACGAGAGTGAGCGGGGCGAATCCCGTGGGATTCGGCGTGCTTGCGGGAGGATGTGGGCGCAAACCTACGGGCACATCTACAGCACTGTGCACGCTTTCGGCCGGAGCCGATAGATTGTGTGTTGGTTTCGTTTTTACAGAAACCAAGGGACACGGGGCATGCAGCGTGAGCGGGCATTGTATGGGCGCAATCGCTACATTGTTTGCACAATCGACCTGAGTCAGATTTATGTGTGCTCGCCTCGCACCGTGGCGGGCTGTGTCTGGGTGTGGGAATGGGCACTGGGGCGTGGGCATTCTTACAACACTCATAACACCATCGGCCGTGGCCGGCATACCAGAAAATACACTCTTTATTGGATTTATCTGGGTAGCCATGAAAACGGCTTTTTTGTGCAGGCAAGCGGGCTGAGACACCGGCTGCTTCACTGCTAAATACACTGGCACAGTCACTTCGCAAGGAACTGAACGAGCGAATCTTTTCGGTGGGGAGCCGGCCGCAGCGGGCTCCGAACACCGTCGCTTTCTTAGAGTGGCTAGGAAAGCTTCGAGGCCTCGGGCTTGAGCTCAATCTTCGGCCGAGGCCCGCGCTGAGCGGGGCGGCGTCCAGCAGAGCGAGAGCGCGGTCTCTGATCCCGGGCCTGGCGGCGCTGTGTAGCGGCGGCTGCGGGCGATGCAGGCCGAGGCTGCGAGCTGCGAGCAGACGGCTGCTTAGAGCGACCTGCAGCGGAGCTCGAGCGCTTCGGAAGGAAGTGCTTCATGGCCTGCGAAGTCTTCTGCTCCTCCGAGAATCTGTCCGCGAAATCCTTGACGGCAGATCCGAAGAGGCCCGCAGGGGAAATGGGCGCGTCGAGGAATACAGAGCGCTCAGCTTCCGTCATCTCAGACAGCGTCAACCACAGATGTCTCTCAGCAACGGCGAGAGAGGCCATATTCCGCCCCATGGCCTGAGCAGCGGCTTTAGCGGCGCGTAGAGCAAGGTCCGTAGCGCCTCGTAAATCCGCCACGTTGATCGCACCCGGGCCTTCCTCGTCCAGTTTAAGGAGAAGGTCGGCCTGGTAGATCTGCAAGATCGCCATCGTATGCAGCGCTGAGACCGCCTGTCCAGCGGCTGTGTAAGCACGTCCGTGCAGCGATGAAGTCACCCGGCAGGCTTTAGAGGGGAGCGTCGTCTGCGCGCGCCGTCCCGCAGAGGGCGGGCAGAGATGCGACGCGACCGCCGCCTCGACAGGAGGAATGGAGAGATATCCTTTATCTCCCGCGCGGTGACAGAAGTGAAGGCCGCAGAAGTGGAAGTGCGCAGTCTGGCGGAGAACGGGGCGGTCCATGACTTAGCGACTTCGTCGTGGAGCTCAGGGAGGAAGGGGGCGGCCCTAGACTTAGACGGGGCTTCGTCTTTCTTGAGAAAGCGCCCGTCGAGTCTGTTGCGCGGCGGCAAGGCGGGCGCCTCCCACTCGAGGCCGATGCTCTCTACGGCCTGGGTGAGCAGACGCATCAGCTCAGCCTCAATGCCGGGTCTCCTCACAGAGGGTTGGCTAGACACGTCAGCGGGGGGGAGGTCCACAGAGCTCGCCCAATCCTCGCTATCGGAAGCCACAAGAGAGCATACCTCGGCAGGCTCGTCCAGCTCGGGAACGGAAGCGGCGGCAGACGGCGGGCGCTGTCCGTCCGGGAGCGACTCAGGTGAAGCCGGCGAAGCAGGCGGGCGCACCGGCGAGCTTTGGCGGGCTGGAGAAGGCTCGGGAGCGCGCTGGGCGCGACGCTTCTTACGGCGCGGCACAGACGGCTGGGACGCGGGTTCAGAGAACGACGCCAGGCGAGTCCGCAGAGTCGCCATAGGCAGAAGTTCGCAGTGCGGGCATCCACCATCCGCGAGCGCGATAGCAGCGTGCTCATGACCCAGGCAGGACACACAGATGACGTGACGGTCCTCATCGCTGAGTTGAGAGCGGCACGAGCCACAGAAAGGCATCTTTAAAAAGACGCAGCTCTTTTAGAACATATAATGGGTGTTGCGTCACGTAAGCAAACACACACACACACAGTGACAGAGTAAAGGATATAGTACGCCGGAAAGCGCAGCAGGTACGGCAGTTGAAGGCGGCTGGGCCAGCGACTTCAGAAGATGGCACGTCCCGCTGAGAAGGCTACAAGTCAACGGCGCGGCTTCTCACTCTGGATCCCGCGATGCGTGAGCTTCGCGTGAAGAATGAAAAAATCAGAGAAATACAGCTATCGAGGGGTATTTATAGGGTGAGACCACGCCTATACTGGCGGGACATGACGAAATGAGCGCGAAGCGTCTTCATTCGTCATTACGTCACGCAGTGCCTTCACTCGATAGGCTGCAGCTTTTCCAGCGAGGCAGCCAATGGGCGCGCGAGCTGTTTCGCCCTTGTCTGCTTGCTGCTGCAAAAGCGTTTTGCATGATTAAAAAAAATTAAGGATAATTTTTGGCTTCAATATCTCGAGGAAAGAGTGTTTCCCCATAGCGTAAGATATTACGCAGTACGAGAGATACTCTCGTAAGAGAACCATAAAGCTGTTTTACAAAAAAAAGTTTTGTTTTGTGTTGTGAGTTCTGAAACTTTACCTGTACATAATCCAGCCTCTGATGTTAGTGATTCATGGTTCAGGACAAGCTGTTCCACTGCAGAGCTGATTTTTCAGTCTCAAAGACCTTTTCTTTGGTGGAAATGTGCAGAAATGGGGCTAGATTTGCACCGTAAAGTTCCCTGTGGAAAAATATTCATGTGGACCTGACTTTATGCCAAAAAATATTTGGCTACATGTGACTATAAACATTTTTCCCACATTTTAAGAACATATTACATACTTAAAGAGATGCACATTTTCAAAGTCTTGACTTTGTTTTTGGGGTCTATTAGAATAGATTTTTACCCTTGATTGTAAAAAAAACCCATTATTTTTCACATATTTTACATTGTTGCAGCAGCGCTCTTCCCAGTCTGTCAGTAACTCTGTTTAGTTCCTGTCTCTATTAAGCCCCTTTTCCCGAAATGTGCAATGGGCTCTAATTGGTCAGCTGGACAGGTGATTGGTCAAGCAATGTTTCAGAAATGTCACACTCTTTACCATAACTGAGAGTTTCAATGCAATTCAGCCAGGCCTCGCCCTTTATTTTGCATATGTCCTGGACAGGAATTATTTACATGAGGGATACTGTGACATGTTTGTTACTGGAAG